>JAODUE010016007.1:0-25512 GCA_027564755.1 Amblyopsis hoosieri
CGTTTTTTTTTTGTGTCTTTTTGTGTGTGTGTGTGTGTGTGTGTGTGTGTGTGTGTGTGTGTGTGTGTGTGTGTGTGTGTGTGTATGCGTGTCCATTTTATATTTCTACGTTCATGCCTGTGCGTGTGTGTGTGTGTGTGTGTATGTACATTTCTGGACTGCCTCTTAATGAGAACAGGAATTAGGCATGGGGTTAGAAGCGGACACATCATGAAGATCAAACCCCAAGATCCCATTTTTAATGAACCTAACCTTTGACTCCCCACATCCAAAGTAAATGAAGATATCTGACAAAAATGGCCACCTATGGAGGCAGTTGAGATTGACGGAAATGGAAAAAGACAAGGTGGATTTTTTGATGACTGGTATGTAGTAGGCCCAAAAATGTCTCTGGATAAATGCAACTGGATTAAAACACACTGGTCACAGCAAATCAAACTAATACATGCAGTGCAGCATGTGGCATGTACAGTATAGGGTTACTAGGGGTGCGTTCAAATTTGGCAAAATGAGGCAAACCGGCTGTGAAATGTATCATTGTTATTAAGCGAGTTGCCTAAATTAGCAACCACAAAAAGCAATACAATCATAATGCTAAAGATTGATAATGATAACATCATAAACCTTATGTTGTGTTCTTTTTTGTGAAATTGTGAAATGTATGTGGCCGAATTACTGTGGGTCAAAAATGCCGAGATAATTAGTTAACCGTTTTGAAAATACATACTACTGTCATATGGGACTCTTTACTGAAATAATTTGCATATTTTAATACAGGGTTATGGTGTGTTTGTGTGTCAAGTCAAGTCAAGTATATTTATATAGCCCTTACTCACATTGCAGTCTCAAAGGGCCTACAGCCTACATTTCACATGGAAACAAAACACCGCCCTCCGGGCAAGGAAATTATTCCATTAAAAACCCCATGGGGAAAAAAGGTAAGAAACCTTTGGAAGGGACCACAGAGGGAGGAATCCACCCCTCCAGGACGGTTAAGATGCAATAGGTGATGATAGGCAAACAAGATTTAGCAATAATACTTTGATTAATATGCTTCACATTGTGCCGTACTTAAGAACTAACACATCAGAGGAATTTAAAGCGTTTTGTAAGTTAATTAATTAAGAGTGGTCTGTCAATTGTAGCATTAACAGACCCCACAGGAGTCCCAGGTCCGAGGAAGTGTCCTTGCAATATTCACGACCAGGACTGCTCAACAACCAAAGTGTTTGTCTGTATTGGAGACATGGAGACAATTTCCCTACTTTTAAAACCTGCATTAATGCTCAAATATATGGGAAAATAGAACTGCTGGAGCTGCTTGTGCTATTCTGCGCATTTGCAACAAAATAGGACGTTTCATTTATAACAGTAGCCCTGCAGAGGATTTGGTTTTCTAGGCTAATGCTAGCCTATTTTATTTGGACATATTTCCTGGAACTTTGTTGACGACCTCTCAAGGTATGTTTTAATTTGACTCTTTATATTTTTCTGTTAAAAGACTCTATAAAATGTTATGTAACCATCATAAAGAAGTTGATACCATTAATGTTACAGTATTTACATTTGGATGTAGCATAGGCCTATAGGCCTCTTATATCTAATTAACATGCAGACATCCCAACTCTCCCAGAAGTTCCTAGACTCTCCAGCATTAAACTAGCAGCTCCTGGACCCCAGCAAATAAAAGCAGTTTTGCCAGTTATAGATAATAGTAATAGATTATAGATATTATTAAGGCATTAGTAAACTGTGATGTGTTTCATACTTTACAATAAGGCTTCCTTTAAACAGTTATACATGTTTGTAACTCATAAATAAATGCTCAGTGAACAACATATACTAAGGGTGAGTCTCTGGTTCTGGGACTGTTAAGCAACATATATACATTGGCTAGCTTTTTACCTACGTTGTCACGTTACCGAAGGTCAGCTACTATGTATCCAATACATCCATTTTTGTATCATGTAGTCGTCTACATTTGTCTATTTGCAGTTATCATGCAACCTGTGAAGTCAAATCTGTTGAGTCACTTTTAACAGCTTACCAGAAGTTTTTTAATTAGTAACAGTTATAAGAATAACACTGGTAAAGTGGAGTGATATGCATAGTTAAAATTCCCAGTGCGTTAGACTGAAATATTGGAACTCATGGAAAGCCTCAAGTCCAATCAAATCACTTAGTCGGAACTAACTGTTGTATAGCGTAACATTAACAATTACTTTACTGCCTGTAGCAGCGACCAAGTGAGACAAAATAAATAAAACATCTTCAGGTTATAAGCAATCAGATTTATGTTTGCTCATTAACTGAATAAACATATTAGATAGTTTTTATTAAAACACTGAAAAACCTTGGACACCATCCATCTTCATCCACTTATCTGGAGTCGGGTTGCGAGGGCAGCAGCCCCAAACTTCCCTTTCCTTGGACACACGCAAGATAAAAAAGTCATATCTTTTGGTGTGTCGTTGTGTTATAGCAACAGTACTGTGGTAAGCTACACATATATATATATTCACTGTAATATAACTGCATTACAGGTAAATCATTGCGATTGCAATAATGTTTGATCATTATAAAACGTTTTTCAAAAATAAGACATGGCAAGGAAAAATACAGTGTGCATCCAGCATCCATGAAACCAACACACATCCTGTACATTTAATGTCCCAGACATCAAGGCTTAGCTCTACAACTGAAATTCTTCTATTCGTCCCATCCTTGAGCCAATTCAAGTGAGTCCCAGACATCACAGGTGACCAGGTGCAGTTAAATTCAATGTTATTGAATTGCGTGTTGACTGAAATGGTTGGTGAAACTGCAACATAATGACGATCCCTGGCTGACAACAACAGGAAGGACACAAATGAGATGAGACTGGGTTATTGACTGGTGTTCATTGTTGCAGTATCTCTACAGAGCTTGCAAAGAATACAAGCTTTTTCTCCCAAATAATCCTCATGTCATATAATTTATGTTTGGCCTCCGGCATCTCCTATTATAAGAACAAGCTCAAATAGCGCCGTAGAAATGGATTTAAGAGATGCACTGACAGATTAAATGGAGAAATGGAGAAGCAACAGTACTCGATGTTGTGTCATACTTAAACAGCGGCAACATGCCCAGTTTGAGCTTCTCATCCTACTGCTATATTTTATAAATACAAGACCTTCAGCAGACACATGAGGCTTGTTTCAGAGTCCGGTTAATGAGCAATAGTTTTTTTGGTAACAAGCGTAGCCACGTGATTTCAAGTTATAGCCTTCTACTCATTATAACTATGGAGGGTATAGCCTATAGGCTATACCGAACCAGAGATAAATACAATATAGTATATGTAGTTACTCTTTTTACAATTTAAGTTACAATAATAATACAATACGCTATTGGATACTGTGTCTTCTAATAACAAATGACCTTGCCAGAGGGCTGGTGCCACAAGACAGTAAATCTGCCTAACAGCCAGGCTTCTCCTGCATGTGGGAATGCTGGCAGTCTCATTTTCACACAGAGGCATAAAGTAAGGACATCAACACACTCCCGTTTTCCCCTTTCTCAGCCTACATGCGGGCATGACTTGCCTTTCAAAAAGACATTCTGTAAATCTACCGCTTGTGCAATTTGCATCAGCACGCTGTGTTATACATGCAAGGCATTTGCATTGGCAATTTATTTGTTGGTCTGTTCTGATCGCCTGCAAGCAGCCCTTTGAGTAACTGCCTCAATTCTGCATGAATCACAAAGCCCAAATTGATGAGTGGGCATGGCAGTGATTCATGTGTCTATGACATACTCTACCGTTAGTTGTACCCTGCTTACTTAAAATGTACAACACAGATATTTAGCATTTGGTATTATTATTCATTATATACCTGTCTGTTTGTTTTAATTGTGGATTATGTATAATACACTAAACCCGTCAATTAAGGTCACATTTACAGAATCACACTGCACATTCTACTCAACTGAGTCTTTTACTTTAAAATATCATACATTATCTTCCATAAATATGTATGAAAATGCTTGATGCATGCATTTCTAAAGCTGCCTGTCAGCTCAGTTCCTCCTGTAGCTGAGCTTCCCTAGGCATGATGTAGAAAGTGCCAGAATGTATATCCTGTGTTTAATTCTGTACCACATATACTTTATATACTGTACTGTATCTATATATAATATAATGTCTATCTCATTAGATATAAAGTTATACGCTTTACATATTATAAACAGGGCATGCTACCTCATTACCGCTATACCACTTTCTAATTGTCCGTTCTGAATTAGCGAGATACTAGCAAGACATACTGTAGCATTAATTTGGCTGTGTAGTAATGGATGGCCAATATATGATTACTTACCATCTTGTGGGTCTAACACCAAGAATTATGTGCATAGTGTACAATGCAAAGGTCCGCACAAACGACACAGAAGAAGGGGCGGGCTGGGGGAGTGCATGTGACATCCTTATGCCAGCACACTCTTGACATGTGTCTTGTATATTTCAGAATCATATTTCAGAATCAGAATTCTCAGATAAATGGTTACAAGTTAACGTTCCATTTATCTGCACCTGCATGGTCTAATGTGAATGTATGCTGGACGTTGTTCTCTCACTTGAAAGCTAAAAGTGGAAAGGTCTATAACACTGCTGTAGTACTTTCACAAAACACTTATCATATTGTTAAGGCTGGATTGTATTCACTATTTCAGCATTGCTGTGCAAACCAGATGGAATTGTGAGCATCCTTTTGACCAAGGCTGAGAATGAAAATTCTCATCCTTAGTAATGACTTATACTATTCCAAAGCTGATATGAGTGCTTTGTCATGATCTTGAGTAGCACCTTAAGCTGCCCATATCAGATCCCACCCCAGATCCCACATCAGACAGAGGAATAGAAACAAATCCAGTAATTATAAAATATGCACACTTTAACACACCCACAAGCATGGACACATACACTGTATCCTACTTTATACAATAATCGCATTGACAGGCAAACGCTGACGTTTCTTGATTTTTCCCAACATCTTTTGTTTGTGTACACCTGCAAATCATATTCACGTGAAAAGTGGTGACGAACAGTGTGGTATGATGGCCAAATAGAATTACAGCAAACTTTAACAGATGCCCGTTTCCATGGTGACCCCGGTAAACACATGTAGGTGTTTAAATTGCTATGCAAACTAACTCACGTAAAATATAATGACTTCTGGTTCCAATATGCATTCGTGTCATGTCTTTGTTTAGAGTATGAATTATGCTCATGTGTGCTGGTGAATTGTAATGGTTATGATAAAATGTTACACAGGCGCATAATTGTCATTGACGTAAACAAACACAGCCATTTTGGTTTGGCTGTGAGGTTGTGTATATTGAGATGAAATAAATATCCGAAACAATGTAGTCCTAAGACTCTTTACACATAATATTAGGCTTTCTATCACAAAACCTTTTTTCACACACTCTGAATTGCAGAATGATTAATTAAGTCAAAGTGGTGGATTAATAAGGGGGTCAACAAAGAATATAACACAGTTTCATACAGTAAAATAAAGGTTAGTGACAGTACAATTAGATGCTAAATTCTAACCAAAACCTATTTACACTCCAGTCTTTCCTGCTGGATACAGTAGCTCTGAAAAAGGCTTCAGTAATTCCTTCAGTCAGTTGCAGGCTAAGAATAGGCCTATACTGCTGGGTCATTCAGAGGATGTGCTGAAACTTCGAAAGGAAAGGAAAACATTGTGGCACTGAAATACATTATATGCTATAGATTTGAATTAGCAGATTCAAGTCCTTTTAAATATTCAAATTAATTCAAAGTGACAGTTTGCGTTTGCCAAAGCGTCACGAGTCATGGCGGAGATGCCCCGTTATTGTTCACTGAGCGATAAATTTTCTTCCTCAAAGTTCATGCTTGAAACAGCATTCGGTCAGAGTTACTCAAGTGAATCAGTCAGTTCTTCAAACCAATAACATAGCCCTAAATATGCCTATACCTCACCTCCAGAAGGATATGCTCATAGAAACAATATTTTTAAATATGAAAGTCATAGCAGACTTAATGCAATCAAACATTAACAAGGGAGAGATATTTTAAATAACGATTCAGTGTTGTATTCCTTTTTAACCTTTTGTACTAAGTAGCAATCCTCAGCTCAAGTATCTGGCAATATCGGTGTAATTTGGGAGGTGCCATTAACACAGTGACAGAATAGTTCACAATGCAATGCCTTTTAAAACTAGAGTTGAGCAAGGATTGTAAATAAGGAATTAGCTAGCATGTGGGCAATAAACATAACCAAGTGACATATGCCTTGGTATCACCGTGGTGGAAACTTCAACATGTTCATCTCCAGAGTCAACAGCTGAGCATTTGCTGTTGAGGTTCTATTGAGGGTGGAAATTTGCTCTGGTGCATACACATACAGAAACATACACACACACGCCCTCCAAAAGCGAACACAATCTATAACAGCCACATATGTAAACAAATGGCAACAAAAAACACGCGAATGCACTGTGCGTAGGTCAGTGACCGCATATTAAAGCACAGACCTCTTTGGTAATTAAATAATCACCATCTAAACTCATATAGTGAACTCACGACAGTGGATGTGGGTTTAAAAAGGAGCTATCAATGTGTGTCTGCCAGTCTGCCAGTGTGCCAATGTATTGTATATGAGAGTGGGCGACACAGAAAGAGATTAAAAGGGTCTGGCTAGCTGGAAATGCATGCAAATAGGAGGCGTTCCCACTCTTTCCCAGCAGGCGTTCGGTATCTCCATCGTTTCATCAACAAGGGGGGTTAAAGACCTGCTCTGTATGCATGCTCTATACATGAGTGTAACAGATTTTGTGTGTGTGTGTTGCTATTCAATTGTCTGGTATCTTGCGTTGATATGTTCTATAATCTTCATATCAATATAACAGACTAATACAATTTCCCAAGCTTTACACAGACTGTCTACCATACATGCAGAAAGTTTAAGATGGACAGAGGTTAAAATCAACACACACGCATGCACGTGCACACGTCTATGACAACCAGTACAATACAGCAAGAGACATTGAACAATGCTGTTTGTGTCAAGGTCAACAACACAGCAAAGACATTGAACAATTCTGTTTGTGTCAAGGTCAACAACACAGCAAAGACATTGAACAATTATGTTTCTGTCAAGGTCAACAACATAGCAAAGACATTGAACAATTCTGTTTGTGTCAAGGTCATGAAGCATCAAACACAGCTATACGTTATACACACATTTTCAGTAGCCCGCCATGCATATCCTATTGTTTGCAGACAAACACAGCGGCACATGGCAGATGCACATGTAAAACAATCCAGCCACACGTATAATGCATGCACACTGAGCATCTTCAACACACATAAATATGCATTTAGGTCCAGCTGCGCAGCAATGATTAGTGGAAGTACAGCCACAAAAGTCCCAGTATTGACGTGCGCTGCACTGTTACCACTGATCTCCATGTAATTACATATCTCCAACAGGGCACACAGCCATGTCTGTATTTGGGCAAGGGGGGGAGTCAGTTCACAAGGCTTCTTGTATTTCAGATGCTAGTGAAAATGGTCCTGTGCTGATGTTTTTTTCTAATTCGGCATGTACGCAGAAGCAGTAGCAACAGAGTGGTACAAAGGAAATGCAAACGAGGCTCAGAAGAGTCCATCTGCTGCTCATTATAGACTTACTGCCCCCTCTTGTGGAGCAAAGAATATACATCCTTTATTTCCATAAAAAATACGTAAGCATGGATACATATTGATATTCATATTGTACATGCAGTGCAGTGAACGGTTTGGACATGACTACGCAATCAAGGGCAAAATTATTTAAAGTCATATAAAGAATAGACTATGTAAAAAAAGTGTTTTAGAGATGTTACATTCTTCATAGGTAACAGTACTGTATATAGAGTACTGTACGATCATGCATTGTACAAGAATATATGGGAATAAACTAAGACAAACATTGTTTTTCATAATTGGTATCAGCATAAAAATAGTACACAGAGTGAACACTATGTTGTTTATCTAACATTATGTTGGCAGTTAAAATAGAGTATACAAACAAAGCAACAACAAACCACCAGGCTTTAATTGCCTGGTTCAGAGGTCTTCAACAGGGGGTCCAGGACCCCTATGGGGTCCTCAGAAGTACTGCAGGGGGTCCTCCAAATTATTTGATCCAAAATGTATTTTCTTCCAAAAATGTAAATGTCAGAAAAAAACATAAATACAACCTGTGCTATAAATATGTAAATCTGTCAATTATTTTAATTAATGGCTTAGTTAGTGGCCTACTTTTATACAAGGCACTCTAGGTCGCCCTACACATTATTGTTGGCCCGACAACTAAATATTTTATACCTTATGTGAAAGGGTCCCTGTGCCGTGTCTCTATAAGCCAAAAAGCATTGAAGACCTCTGGCCTGGTTAAACATTCTGGTTTTGCAAGTTCCACCTTTACAATTTTCTCCAGTTTCTACAGTTTTCTGGGTACTCTCAGTTTACAGGCATGAACAGAGAATCAATGGCTGATCAGTGTTCAGGTGTTCACTTGTGTGCTGACAGCAATAGACCCCGCCAGTCATGTCGTCAATGCTTGCAGTCGGTAGCACTTCCGAGTCTAAATTTAAAAAGTGAATAGGATCACAGAATGGCACTTTTCTTATAGTTTAGTTTTGGGTCATGCCATGCTCCGGTTTTATTCAGTGCAAATAAATTGAGCTTTTGACATACATTTCAGATATATTTGCAAACTGCTAAAGTAAAAAGTCAACTGCCGGCGAAGATTACGCATGTCACAGCTTGATAGCAAAGCAAGCCTACAGTATTTCTTCGAAACTTTGTGCAATCTACTTTAAATACAGTAGATAATTTATTATAGGTATTTCAATAGTAAAAATAAAGCCAAAGCAGTAAAACAGACATATACTATTATACAGTAAGTTGCATTGGTAACAATTCCCGCTGTGTGATTCTGCACCTGTATGTGTGTATATACTGTATATATATATATATATATATATATATGTGTGTGTGTGTGTGTGTGCACTGGAGCACTAGCTTGCATGTAGCGTGGAAATTTGTTCCTTTGACAAAATTGGTAAGTTGCAACATTTGAGTTACAGTAATAACAGACTGGTAGGGGAGGAATATCAATAACCAAGCATTGTTTCATCTACTTGATCATTATAACAATCATCTTATAACAATGACACACAGAGCAACCATGAGATCGTTATCTTTGTGCGTTGCAATGACTACTTCGCTGCCTCAAGTAGCGGAACGAGAGTGCTTTGCGCCGTACGTTGCAATGTGAACAAGGCATAAGATGATGTGTCGTTCGACAGCGGTGGCACGTTACTGTACTGCTTTTCTTACTATGGAGTGTGGAGCAAGAAGGTAGAATAGGAAACTTAGTTTTTAGTCTTTACAACAATTAAAAATAAAATAAATGAATAAAACGTTAGAAATATGTATTAATATTAATACTTAAAGACAGACTGTTTGACAATTTGTTATGTGAGGATTGATTTTCAAAACTGAACCATTAGCATTGAAAGTATGAATATTTTAACCATCCACCCATCCCTACTTTAGCCAAAACACATTTGCTCTTCATAGCGTAAAACTCTGACAGACAGTGTTCCATCGTTTCACGGCAACATGTTTTCTACAATTGAGTTATGGAGTGGATATGGAAAGAAATGAAAAGAAAGTGTATCTGCTCCATTGTATGAGACAAATGTTACAGCTCTTCTTCGTGAATGGATGCATTCCAGGCTTTGAGGGGTAAGTTATTGATAAATTAAGTATGTTTTTTTGGCTGAAGTATTCCTTCTGCACCACTTTCGTATTTTTGTTGAGCATAGTGTAGAGATTATTCCAGTATGTTACACTTCGCCAAGAAGTGTACCGTACTGAATATTCTAGACTGACATTGATCAAGGTGACACATTTACAGCACAGATTCAACAGAAGCTCATATAAATCCTACTATTAAATATAATAATATATTTTCTCACGATTAAGGTCATAGATTTGGAGGAGCATAGACTGAGGTTGAAAGGCTGAACTTCAGATGAGATTCGAGACATAGGGTGGAGTGGTCACCTGACCGCCCTCTCATGCCATAATATACCCTGTGTTGTGCCACGAGAGATAGCGTGCCCCAAAATAAATGTTTGCCTTCCATGGGAAGTCCTTTGATTGAAGCTAATGAATGATAATGTGGCTTGTAATTGAGGTTGGACTGAGGTTATGACATTTATGGTCCTGTCACAGCTTTAATATCTTCATGTCACGGTTGATTATTAATAGCTGATGGTAATTTAGGCCAAGGCATATATCAGCACATTCTAACTCTCAGCTTTGATCCAGATTGTAGGATAAAATCATTTGAGCCTTTCTACGTTTGGTACAAAAAAAGAGGCTGTGCGCTGTGTATAGATAGGTGTGGTCCCACAGGGCCAGCGAGAAGCGGTAATGACATTCCCCCCCCCATCGTCCTACGCCTCTCTCATAGCAAATCCCTGAAGCAATGAAGGATAGATTGTAAATTAGGATGGTAGGAGAGAGTGCTCTGAGTGTGTATGTGTGTGTGTGTGTGTGTGGTGGCATTGCATTTCGTGCTTGTTAAGAAGTTAGCTTCCCCCACCCGAACTCAACCCGTGACAGTACCGTAAGACAAAGAAGATGGGGAGAAAGTGAGAGAGAGAGAGAGAGAGAGAGCAAGCAAGGGAAGGGAAGGCTGGAAAGACTATGTGTTTTAGGCAGGCGTTGTCAGCACAAGTCTACCTTATCTGCCATCGGGGAGCTGATGCTACGCTTTTATTCAGCCTTATCTCCATGCGGTGTCCCCTCATGAATGTGAAAATCGCGCGCGTGTGTGTGTGTGTGTGTGTGTGTGTGTTTTTCTGTCTGCAGCAAAGTTCTGCTCTGCAGTCAAACGAGACACCCAGCCGCACTCGTGTCACGCTAGAGGTGTGCTGAAAGACATCCGGAGGTTTACACTCATTTAGACGCTTTCTAAACAACATCCTTAATTGTACTCTCTCTCCCTCTCTCTCTCTCCCCCTCTCTCTCTCTCTCTCTCTCTCTCTCTCTCTCTCTCTCTCTCACACACACACACAAACATAAAGACAACATTCAAACACCCACATGCATTTTTCACCTCACTGCTCACTTTCCTCTGCTCATTACTGCATTCACTCCTTTATTTATAAATCTTCCCATCTCACACTCTATCGCCTTGCTGTCTGTTTCAAATGTGATTTGTTGATAGAACGCCAAAAATAACAACCAATTATTAGCAGATGAAACACAGGAGGGGAAAAGCTAGTCATCTGAGTCTGCTCTGCTTCCCAGTGGCGATATGTCAGCGGATGCTGATTTATTGTTATTGACGGCGACATTACTGCGAGCATGACATTTGTACTTCGAGAAAATTCTTTTGTTGTGTGTCTCATTTGTGGCGGGAATTATTTCCCTCTGTGGTCCCACTCCTGCTCGCCTTAAACAATCCTGCCAAGGTATCTTAGCAACCTGTCCATCCTCATCAGAATCAGCAAGTAATTACACCCGGGTGAGGGGTAATGCGATAGCTCAGCGTGTGCACGCTCGTGCGTGTGTTTGTGTGTGTGTGTGGGCGTGATCATTTTAAAACTTCTCATACGATGTTCTAAAACACATGGTCCTTCTCCTACGGTACCTGTTCTGTGGAGCCATTTAGATAGACACTAAACTCTATATGGGATATATGGGCAACAACAACCTGCAGGCCGATGTCTATACAACATTATGCTTGTTGTATTTGAATAACTTTGCTGTGAACCATTAAATATCCAGATAGGTAAATGGTAATAGATAAAATGCATGCAAACGTATTCAACTCGATCAGAACAAAACCCGCCTGGCATGATCAGAACACTTAGTAGACTCCCTGTATGGAAACACATTCACACTAACCACACAGTGTCACTACGAACTGTTTGACACATACATATGAGGGCACATGCTCATGCATCCAGCTGAACTAGGTAATGCTACATGCATTCTATTCTGGTTACCGTCTGGTGTCACATCCATCAATTGTTCCTTACAGCGCATTGTCATTTTACAGAGAGATGAAGCAAAAGGAGAGAAATTCAATTTGTTATTTTCTTTCAAATGTAACATTTGGCTATGTGTTTTAATGGCTATACGTTTCAGTGCCTCTCCCCTTCCAAGATGTCTCTAACAAGAGGTTTCATGTAGCAGAATGCCAAGCAGAGAGCCATATGGAGTTAAATAGATAAATAGAGTTGGACTGGCTCCACCTCTGCTTGGAGACAACCTGTCAGTGTGGGCTGGCGTCGAACGAATACAAAAACATTTACTAAGACTGTTGTTCTCACTACCCTCACCACTTCCCTACAGCAGTCCTACATGAAACTCCCCCCGCCATCCCCCCCCAATTAATCTCCCTGACAGCCCCCCCAGTTACGAAAACAATCAAATAAATAATAATCATGTTTCTGACACCAGCTCCCATCATTACTCTCAGAATGTGTGATCTGTAAAGACCTCTCCAAGAAAAGAAAATAAGGAAAGAAAACTTCAGGTCTCTAGTTTTGACTCTTATAATGATCTTAGCTACCTGATGTGAGAACATGGGTCTACACTTTATTGGTATAATTGCCTTAATTGTTTTGAAATGAATGTGTGTGTACTCTATTAAAGTGTAGATTTTGTCAGGGGATACGAAGTTTCAAATTTGCAAACTATTATTTATATTAAAAAAAAGCTCAGCGAATGTCCTGTATAGGCTATAACAAAAAAGTATATTAATAGATAAGATATTCAGTATACCCTGTGTTACTTGCACATCAGTATACCATGTGTTATTTATACATTGAAACAAACAAAAAATTAACTCAATAATTCGTAGTAAAATCTTGCTAAATTCATATCATATTTTTATATTGCCTTGCTCCAAAATACTCCAACTAGTGAAGGGAATTCCAGCTATTTATAGTGAGCCAGATCATTTGGCTCAGCTAAGCAATAAGAGCTGACTCTTCCGGCTCCCAAACTGCTCCCAAATGACTCTTTATTTACACTTAAAGGATTTCTGCCATTCAGCCAAATGTATCAATGTTTTGACCCATGTGCATGTGCATGTATCTCAATATTTATTTTTGCATCTTATTTTAAAGGAGTAAACTTAATAGAGCATATACATCAACTGGAATTGCCTTGAGTGTTAGGTATAGACAAGAAATATTGATACCATGAGTATGCATGTAGCGTGTATGGAACCTTGACAGTGATTCTGACACATTATGACAGAAGGAAAAAAGAAAGAAATGTGCACTCCAACAGGGAGCCTGCTCATTCATGTAAAGGAACCACATATAGAGGCAACTCGTTCACGACCACTACCGCAATGTAATCTCCTTAATCAGGATTTATGAATAGAATACAGTAGGGATTGTATAATTACATTTTCTTATTTTTAAATGTTTTATTTGAGCACGTATGTTAATGTTGCTCGACTGACATTTCTTGCACGAGCTCCTTCTGACTTATATTGAAATATTTCAGTCATATTTGCATAGTGTGATTTTGACAACTTCTACACAGCTGCCCAGCATATCCACCTCAAGAGAATCCACAAGCAGAATGCCCCTTTTGTTCTCCCAGCCCACGCTATACACAGTGTACCAGCTATGGCTCCTGTTAAGTGACCCACTCACAGATGTCAAAACACCAAAAGGAGAAGTAATACAAGACAATTTGAAAATGATTTAGTTATTTAAGAAGTTGATAAGTGTTTTTTGAAACAGGCCAGTCCAAGTTTTAATGCGAAAGAAAGGCAATGCTGCTGTTTTCGTTCAATTGAATGGGCTATCATCTACTGCACCATGAACTCATTACAGACAAAACTACAGTATTCCCAATCCATTTAAACAATTAAGCCAACAAAAACTGCAGTGGAAAAAATATGAGGCACTGAACCACAATTAAGTAATATGCATTACAGGTAACTTAAACAGAATTTACAGAATATTTTCAATTAAGGAATGGTGCTTTACTGTCTTTGGATGGCCAAACAGCAATACGAGTACAGTCAACAGCTTGTTCCCCAGAGAAACCTGCAAGTCTATGATAATTAATGTTGGTTCTACTGACGACAAACTCAAACTGAGTGAAGACAAGTTCTAAAAATGTGTTTATGCCCTTTTTTACTATACTTCTGAATACATTTATACATTTATTAAGTACGTATTTCACCAATTGAATATGATTCTCTTATCACCTTTGTAGTGTGTTGACTACACTTGTCATAAAAGGGTTTAGCATTATTTTTCAAGAAATCATCTTTGTAGAAGTAAGAGAAGGTCCTGTAAAGTGATACTATTCGACACACTTAAGGGTGTGTTTTTCTGTGGGGGTCGGCTTCCCAACCCCCCTCCCCTCTGTGTTTCTTGGAGAACAAGAAATCGTTTTTAGTTCAAAGTGTAACTGCAATAACTGGTTCATTAATCCAGATCCCCTGCCTGTGGACACAGAACTCACTACACCTTGCTGGGATCGGTACCATCTACAGTAGGAAGCCAACGGCCTTCCAAAGACCTGTTGGGGCATCTGTCGCGTGTGCCCGGTTTGCAATCTAACACTGGTCATGGTTTACAAATCCTATAAATGGAGAAAATCCACTACTCTCCAGTAGCAGCTAGTTGTTACGGCAAGGCCAAGGCATACAAGCAGCTGGAAAAGAACACTTAGTATCAGCAGAGAAAATGTAGAAATATCTTAATTTTGCTAAAGTCTCTATTGATATCCACAACAAGAAACTACTGTTCTCCAGAACAAACAAACAAACAAAAAAGCTATGCTGCACAGTTATAACTTGACCACCGGACTTTTTGGCAGAAGGTTATTATGGAAAAGGAAAGAAAACAACAAAAACCCACTGCAGAGAGATCATCATGGTTTGAGACTATGGCCACCTCAGGGCCTGGACAGTCTGCATCCAGTGAGGGAACCATGAAGTCAAAACTGTATCAATAGATTATACAGGAGAATGTCAGGTCACCAGAAGTTTAATAGACATCGGCTGATACAACATGGCAATGATGCAAACCATGTGATACAACAAGTAAATGTGTGCTTTGGAATAGTCATGTCAGAGTCCAGACCCTAACCCTACGGAGATACTGTTGCAGGAACTTAAGAAGGCTGTTCAAACAGTGAATCCCAGGAATCAGACTTCTAGCCACAAAGTATATCTGCAGGTGTGTGAGGTCTGCTGCTAAATGAGTTGGTAAGTAAGGGTATGAATTATCATGAATTTATGCATGACTTCATGTGTTAAGAAAATATGTTCATGACCTAGCATGGGCTACTGCATAAGGAAACGGCAACATGAATGGAAATGTTATAACACTCAAGGAATCGTGAATCGGAATGATTTACCAAGGTAGCCCATGTTTTGTGTTCATTTCATGACATTCTATTTCATCATGAGCTGAGCAGAGATGTATAGCTTTGGATGGACCGTTTAACTGAGCACACTGAATTCTGCCCACTAGCTCGTGGATTTGGTTGTAAAACCCTTTTACAATAGGCTTCCTTCTTTAGTATTCTCCTCCCAGGAGCATGTTTTTTATAGGGTCCTATCCCAAGGGGCTTGTAGCAACAAGTAACATTAATGGGCTAGGGGGAAAAATACAAAAACAAAATGTTCTATGGAATACAAATGCGGATAAGATGAAACAAGCCAATTAAAAATGCTTTGCACTTTTCAGCTGGCATGCATAAGTGGCTGGATGGGAAAGAATCACTTTGTCTAGTTTTATTTCCATTACAAGTTTAATATAAACAACCCTGCGTCTGGTGTCTGTCTAGCAGAGTGAGGCAGCAAAGCAGATAACGAGGTAAAGGTCTGTGCGATTCACGAGCACGGTTGTTAGTATGCATTGCTAGCTAGCCTCCTCTTTATTTGAGCTCCTCTTATCTGTTATTCGGTACTTTAAGGGCATATGTGACTTAATTGCCCATTTTGCCCATTCAGCTAAACTGATCAGCCAGATACAATAAATACTAGTAATATGCTTTTTTTATTGACAAGATGTGGCCAGCAAAGCAATCTGACAAAATATACATGCATACTAATGCGTGAGACGGTACTGTATATAGAAGACATACATTCGCCTATATTGAGCACACATGCTGTATGAGTTTAATTGAGTCTTTAACTACATTATAACAAAAGTGATTTATTCATAATTTGATATGGAAACATACAAAAATAGTAAAAATAAACATTTTACTTTGTCAGGTTGAATAGATGGGTGCTGTGTGTGTGTGCGTGTGTGTGTGTGTGTGTGTGTGTGTCAGTTGTCCCCTCTAGCTACCCCAGCCAGAAAAGCTTCCATCTTATTAGTGTCAAACAAGGGGAAGGGAGGTGGTATAACACTCACTGAAGAGACAGAGACTGCGTGAAAAAACAAGTGCAGACCAGCTGTCCAAGCCGTTCTTTACCTGCTCAACAGCACTCAGGGAGTGAGGCAGAGGAGTACTGTGGATACTGACTGGCATGTAATGAAATCAACAGTCTGAGAGGAGAAAGAGTTGCAGTGCAGTTTGAAGACAGCTCTGGGCTTTTTACGGCAGTTACTCCTCTAATTCAGAAGAAGGGAGGCGGTTGGCCACAAATGTCAGAGAGAAAGAGAGCAATCAAGTCAGAGAGAGAGAGAGAGAGAGAGAGAGGGGGGGGGGGGGAAGAGAGCGAGATAGAGATGTTTTACAGCAGCAACGTCAGAGGGAACGTAAAGTTAGAGCAATCTTGTTAGGGCCAGAATGGCAGACGTCTAGCGCGATAGCAAGGTGAGCGAGAGGGAGCCGAGATCAGTATTTCAGTATTTGACCCGGTCCAACATACGGGCACAATACTTCACTGGAACGTTGGATACATCTGTAATATGGCATCCCAGCACCCTTTGTATATCCTCTCCTGGGACATCTTTGTAATCTCCTCTAAACCTGCAGGAGGAGAGGGATCTGTATCCCTGCGCTGATAGAGAGCGAGAGAGAGAGAGAGAGAGGGCCAGCAGAGGAAAGCGACATAGATAATGAGTTGGCTGTCAAAAGACTGTTTCAGCTCCTCATCCTGCACCACTTGTCCTGTTTGTTAATAATATGAACACTGCTTTTCCACTTGCTTAATATTGTATGAAATAGCTTGTGCTGTAGATGTGAACAGATGGGTGGTGTATTTGTGTGTGTGTGTAGGTGTGCTTGTATGTGTACGCGTGTGTGTGTGTGTGTTTGTGTGTGACATTGCTGTATAGTGCATGTTTACCTGGAACTTTCCAACTTTAGCGAACCCACACAACCAACAGCTAAATATTTGAAATGATGTTATTAGATGAATCTCCATTTCTGAGCGCTCTACATCAGAGCAACCCTAATCTTCCACAGCATAAATGATAGCAGATACTGTATGGGAACGGTTTTATTATTGATATTATGTAAGTGTTGACCCAAGCTGACATCTGTTTTCTGTCTCCCTGTTAGCTTTTACAATTCCTGCCATTCCCTTTGGACCTTTGCTGTCAAACTGCTGTTTTCACCTGCAGTAGAACGCTGACTGCAGGTTTTCTGTACGTCAGACACCGTAAATATCATTAAGGGCAAATAGAGTGGGAGATTGTCCATATTTTTTTATAGATACTCCAGCTGATGTGCTCGCAATCATGTTCATCTTAGTGAGTAGAGTTGTGTGGATAATGTTTTGCCTGGCCCTGCAGTAAGTCGCCTAGTAATACAGCATGTCTCCTTCTAGAACAGCATGACCAGCAGTGACCGAAGTGGCTTGCCTTAATTTGAATTAGGTTCAGTATGTGATTTGCCTAACAAGGTACTGTCAGTACAGATATGTCATCAAATTCACATACGCCATTACTGTCAAAATTTAAATGTCAACGAAGCAATGATTTAGACCAACGCTAGTCTTGATGTACACAATACATACATATAGATCTTAGATGCGTTTTCAACCATGTGTTCATAATTTGAGATAGTTTTGTATACATGTGTGTACTTAATACAAGGTGTGGGGATCTCCTGGTCCTGGAGGACCGCTGTCCTGCTAGTTTTAAATGACTCCCTGCTCCAACACACGATTCATATGAATAGGTAGTTATCAGGCTTATAACAACCCATACATTTCAATCAGGTGTGTTGGAGCAGGGAGACATCTAAAACATGTAGGGCAGAATTCCCCACCCCTGACTTTTAATGTGTAATTTTAGGCTAGACAGTGTGTGTGTGTGTGTGTGTGTGCGCGCGCGCATGCACATGTGCTTGTGTGCATGTGTGTGTCAGGAGGTGGTGGGTGGGTGAGCTTTTTATATGAAGTAAATGTTTGACATAGCTGCATCAAGTTGCCAGCAAGTTGCAATATGTAATATTGTAATAAATGAATAAACTGTATACTTGTATTTCAGGTCCCAGTAAAGACAGGTAGCCATAGTGCTCAAGGACACTTTGTGGAATTGGCACAAAGGGCATACAACCAGAATTCTCTAGTAAAGAGGCTGTCTAGATCGTTGCTACAGTTCCCATAGTTTTCATCTCCTTTCTGGCATTGATGAGAGCTGCTCATATTTATAGGATGTGATGTCCCCTGTGGCACAAACCAGTTCAGCATAGAAGCCAGGCTTTAATTATGAAAAGTTGGTGGGGTATGTGCCTGTGTACACCATTGAGGTGTAGTGGCAGATGTCCCTCATCCAATGACAGCTGTTTCCTGTAATAGACCCATAACAGCATGGAGAGCCTTGACCGTGACTTCTATAAATTCAAGAGGCACAACTTTCCGGAGCTGCGCTTGGCACTAATTACATCTATCTTTACTTGCACACCCCGACCACATTAAATATTAGCTGGACCTTTGGATTGCTGCTCTAATTTAGTTACACCCTTCCCTGCTACCCTTTAAGGTTATACAGTTACTGTAGACACTCAAAACAGAGAGCTGGAGAAAGCAAATAGGTAGTTAATTAGTTTGAGGGTAAGTCATGATTTTGTTTTTGTTCGTTGCCCGCCACTTCCCTCCCCAATTCATTACAGGCTTTGCTTTCCACTCCAGGCATTGCATCACAATATATTTATATTAATAGATTCATTGGCCACCTAAACATTGTGCACCTGGTCACCTAGCCTACTACAGCCAATGCAATGTTTTTGTTTAGTTTTTTATAGGTAGGATAGGTGATATAATCGGATATGCAATATATTTCCTTTGGATATATGAAAGATAATGTAAAGAAGATTCTTTAGCATTTAAGAATAAACACAAAGCTGTATAATAAAGTACTGTAAACAGTCTATTTGATACTACATACATGTATTTCAAATCTCATCAATCACATAAGGTATACAATGGATATTGGTAAAATAAGATTTAAGTTTTAGATTTACTGTAAAGTATGTTTATGATTTATCCATAAATAAAAAGCTAACATATCATCCAGCCAAACTGTATACTGTACCAAGGCACTATTTTACCCTTTCAATATCTTTCCTTTTTAATATAACAAGGCTGGGATTCTCCAGAGAATGAGAGAAAGCTCCAGTAAAGGTCATACATGTAGTTTTTGGTGCTTTTTTGATCAAGTCCCCTATGTTCTCCTATTGTGAAGCAATTGATGAGATTTTGATGCTCAGATTAGATGTTCAGATTAGAATGACCAGAAATAAATGGGTTTCAAATATAAACAAAAATTAATTTACTGTATGTTATTTTTTACGTGTTCATTTTTTCTGTACAATTCAGGTGTAGGCCTATGGGTAAAGCTAACATGAGTTAAAATGGCCACTTTATTAGAATTCACAGCAACCAGTGTGTAAGATAGAATTTCTCCGACCTCATTTAAGAGCATGGTTTTCCATTAGTCTAGTGTTGGTGCTGCTTGCTTAACCAAGGGGAAAATGGGTTTTTAAAACTGCCACTCCCGAATATGTTTGGTGTGTGTGTGTGTGTGTGTGTGTGTGTGTATATGTATGTGTGCAGATGAGTTGTGCTTGTTTTTGTGCACATGGCTGCATGCTTGCACATGCTTATATATGTATGCTTAATGCATTGTGTGCCAGCATCTGCATGACACAGTTTTGATGAATCATGGATGGAATTTGATGTTGAAAGTGGAGTTACATGCTTAGTTCAGAACTACTCTATTTTACTGACCACAACTCAAGCCATGCTATTTTTTAATATGAAAATGCTGAAATTATGCATTTCTTTTCGGACTAAGAATGGAAACAAGGGTCCAATAACAATATAATTTTAGAACACTTCTTTGCATTTGCAAATGTTTACTAAAAAATCATAACTGGTGTGGTTTTCCAATCTTGGAACCTTGTTTGGGATTTATGGGTATTTAATTCTGAATATGGAATCCAGTCTTACATTAAATCAACCTGACTTGTCAAGTCACATCCATGACCAGTGACTTCATCTCATTTGTGAAGCTTCCAGAGAGTGTGGATTAACTGTAAATAAAATGTGTACAATCCTTTCTGTCAGTTACATTAGCAGAAAGATAAATAACTTACCCGCTAGACAATTTACTTTCTCCTCCACCCAGTTTGACCTTGTAGTAACCTAATCGCTTTTGAAAGAAAGAAAGAAAGAAAGAAAGAAAGAAAGAAAGAAAGAACTAATCCCCTTAATAGCCATTAAGTCCTGGCAGTTTATACTGTACAGTATTTCCAACTATCATCCATCCAAACCAGGTGCATTGCTTTTGGCAAACACACAAGTATAAGAAAACATTACGCACGCATGCAAATCTGTTGTTGAATATGCGCAGTGATTCAGCCTAGCCTGGGGCAAATGGAAGAAAAGGATCTTAGGAAAACTGAGACAAGCAAAAGGGGTGTCGAGGGGGAACGACCCACGCACTGACACACTCACACACACCATTCACGTTGAGTATCATTTTGAGTCTGGGTCTCAATGGAACAATTAGGTTGTAAAAGCAGGCTGAGTGCCTGTCAGCACGTCTTCACTAAGGATTAATTAATGCTAGTCTAAGGAGTAAAGCAAGCAAGCAAAGAGATCGAAATGAGAACAAAAACTATCATGTTTTTTAGACAACTTTACAACTACTTTGACCAACTTTAAAAGAAGGGCTTTGGAGGCGCCAATGCCTGACTGGGAAAACTATTGCACATTAAACACATCACTCTTGTTTAGAATGAGCCTGAGCTCATTTTATTTTTAGTGGTGGACTTAATGTTGTCTTGTTAAATGCATTGCCTAAAAGCGAGGGCAGTGCTGGTCAGCCCGATACGCTCACTACGCATAGGGCCCTGCAATTACGGCTGGGCCCCGGAATGACATGAGAATTAATAAAACCAAAAGAGTTTGTTTCACGAGACAATGGAGGAAATCTCAGTCAGTCACTGAATGTCATCGTTGCCCTTTACAGAGACTCAGATGCGTGGTTTTTAAATATGTCAGCGAATAACGTTAACTCCAGCTCAAGTAAAGACAAAATCTGTTCTGAAAAACGTAATATCGGCCCTGTGACCAGCAGCGAATCTCACATCCCCATAGTTAACATCAATTTATAGCCGGTGAATTCAGTGTTCGCCTGTGCCTATTGGTGTCTTTCTGTGGCATTGTGTACACATTTTAGCGTGGCCTTTTATTGTGACCAGCACAAGGACGGTTGATGGATTATTGGAAAAGTGATCAAGATGGAAGGCAATGGATTGATATTAAAGTGATCAAGATGGAAAGCAATGGATTGATATTGACTATTGATTAAATATTACATTTCAGATGTTTATTAGCTGGGCATACTGGACAATATTAATACACATATCTAATTATTTATGTCTGCCAGCTTGTGTGGATATAGTAATACTCTGATCTATATATAGGCCTACTGTCTTTTTAAAAGAGAAAGGATTATGATCTGACATTTATTCAGCCAACACCAACGGCAACATGCCAAAGAAGGGAGAAGGTTGATTAAAACCACGTCTCAGAGCACTCACTAACTGGACTTAGATTCAGGTAGTATCCATTGGTCCATGTTAGCTGTAAGTAGCCAGACCACTGAATTGGCTACAAGCCTGGCTTGTTATGTTAATATTCTATACAAAAGATATTATATTCAATTACTATTGTTTATCTTCTGTAAGTCTATTTATTCTTAGACCAACAGATGAAGCAAACTGTCTTAAAACAGGTAGGGCTGTAGTGATAGATGCCTGTGTGTCAGGCATGACTGCGTGGCAATGGAAAAATGTTTTGCATGTTTGCAGGTTGAAAGGTCCCATAGCACATTTTCTCTTAGGGCCCCTGGATGGTCAGGACCGGCACTGGGCGTGGCAGTTACAATTTAAAGTTACATTTCATATGTGTTATTTTAGGTGCCTTGTCTTTGTATTTCTCTGCAGTCTAATTGTTTTCTCTGAGAAATGTTGGTGGATTTGTCAATTGTCAAATCATGACAGTAAAAGACCGTAAAAATACAAATCAGCCTAAACAATAATTTATGCATCTATTTTCTGCAAATATTACACTACTTTACTGTAAAATAATGTTTCACTGTGTTTATAGCTATATATAATGCTGTATATTGAACAGTCAAGACTGTAAATTACACTTTGAATAGATTATTACCCAGAATGCAATAACTTATTTTAACATACAGTATTGAAACTTTTGAATAACATGATATTAATCACATTAATGTTATGTGTCATCATTGATTTATGACTTATGTATTTGCCGATTTATGTATTTGCAAAAAAACTAAATTTAGTAGGAAACATGAGTGAGACAAATATACCCTCGCCTATATGTTTAAAGAGGTTTTCATTAACAGGGCTGAACAGTGTAAAATATGGAATAAAACTCTAACCTTGATTGTAAATTCAGCATAGGCTAGTATCTTCCTTTTGCCATAATACAGTAAAAAATGTGGTACAACACCATATTACAAATAAGGTAGAACACGGTACGTTCTACCGTATTATTAACGGTAATGATCTGGCAACCACAGCTGCCGGTAATTTACCGTAAAATGAACAGTTCTTTTTACAGTGAATAATTTTTTTTTATTATTACGAATGTCTTTTGTTTTATCGTTTAAAATTTGATATTAGAGTGTAGTTTTACTGTATATATGTAAAGGAATAATGTAGCTCTTGAAGGGAGGGTTAGTCATTCTCGAGAACGCTTGCTAACTTTGAGCTCAAATAAAAAAATAAAATCCGCTGTGCATCGTGAAGCAAAGCGTATAACATATAACAAACTCTACAGCTTTGTTGTCGTGACCGGTGTTCGCCACTTTGTTTGTGTTCACATTTACGGAGCCAGGGCTGTGTATAAGTATCAGATTATATTTTCGGCATGCACAGAGAACGATAAAATAGTGAAATGTGAGGAGATATTTTTTGAATTTGACAAAAAACTGTATTAGCTTGCAATAGCTGACTATAACTTCAATGGAATTGTAAGAAATAAGTTTACTTAGTAGTTTAGAGGAATAACTTTCAGCAAAAGGCATACCACAGTATATGAATGCATATACTGTAGATGTACTGTGTAGAGTATAATACAAAGTATTCTACTCAACTCTGCCCCTTGTGGCTAATATGACACAGAGCCAGAAAGTGCTTATATTGAAGGTGTGTGCATGCGTACATGCGTGTGTGTGTGTGTGTGCGCATGAGAGATGCCTACAGCCAATCTTGAGTGATGTGTGCGATGAATGTGTTTGTTTGTGCATTTGCATGGCAGGGTGTTCCCTGGGCACCCACACTGCCTGCCACAGCGTACACACTGCTGCAGACACATTCATTAAACTGGCCTCATATTCCCTGATTAGCCTTTTAGGAATTGCCACTCAAATCCAAGGCTATGTGTACAGTTTTTACTATTTAATTTCCTTCCATTTGAGAGAGAGAGAGAGAGAGAGAGAGAGAGAGAGAGAGAGATAGATATGTGATTCTTCGAAACAGAACGGGTCAATGGGAGCCACTCACCTACTCTGCTACAGGTTAACATACAGTATAAAAATAATGTCTACACACTTGTCTGTCAGCTGTCACATTTGAGCGTGTGTATTGCTAGGGTATACCAATGCTGCTGGTCCCGTTGCTATAGACTTGCCATAGACACACATGCAGAAAACATTAACAGAAGGCATGCACACTTTCTTGTATAAAGGTGTAGTAATAAAATTAGTTCAAGTTTATTCATAGTGCCAAATCACCATCAACATGGTCCCAATACCCTATAAGTATAAAAGTCACAGAATAAGCATACTGTAAGCTAATGCGCTTACCATTTTATGTGCTGTGCATGCTGAAATAATATGGAACTTCTTCTCAGCCCTGGCTTTGTAAATAGGAACACAAACAAAGTGGAGCTCTTTATTTTTTTTTTGAGAGAGAGCACCATATGGTATTGAAGGGAGAGGTGTTTTTATTTTGATTGAGTTCAAATATTAACAAGCTTTCTCCAGAATGACTTTTACCTTTAAGAAACATATACAGTACCTACTGTACTTGCAGCTTTGGAGTTTGAAGGCCTGGGTCCACCAAAATCTTTATTTTATGCTGGCAGCACCCATAACCTCTGTTTCAGAGCGCTTCTCTCAATATTATTGTTGCTTTGTCTTCTTGCACGTCTGCATTACTGCATTGTCAACAGTTTGTAAGTATAACTTTAGATACATTTACAATAAAGTTGTTTTAAATATATTTTTACAACAAATATCACATTCAACATTGAAACATTATTTTAAAGTTTACTATAAAAATGTATTTGTATGGTTTAAAATGTAATTAAGATCCATCTGTCAATTGTCGCCTTCTTTCCATAATAGTTCTTCATCTCTTCAGATTTGTAAGAATTTAGCCTACAATACATTTGTGCAAATATCGTTTTACATCTTGTTTTCCATCGTTCATTTTATCTATTCATATTAACTTCCCGCAACAAGCCTTTTTTATTAATAGTAATGTTAGCATTTGTTGTTCCATACACTATGCATTTTTCCTTCATATTTATTTTTAGAACACATTTATTTATACATTGCCACACTTGTTTAATCAAAAAGGAAATTGATTGTTCCTCATCAACGGTTTGGCATTAGGCATTGTGTTGTTGTCATTATCTGCGTTTACATATTATTCCGACTGGAATCGTGTCAAAGGCCCAACCAGAAAGAAAATGCTCCACATAAACACCACGATCAGAAGATAAACGGCCAACACGATTAACATTTCATTCCGATGCAGAGAGGTGGTACAACCCGGCGTTCGATGACCTGATTGCAGTGTTGTAGTCGAGACCGACTAATCCGAGACCAAGTCTTCACCGAAACCGAGTGTTCCGAGACCGAGACAAGACCAAGACTTTGAGGAGTCGAGACCGAGTCAAGACCAAGACCAAGGCAGAGCGA
>JAODUE010016018.1:0-30412 GCA_027564755.1 Amblyopsis hoosieri
TTTATTTTAAAGCTACCCGGTTCTTGACATTTAGTTTTCGGTTCCAACTTGGAACCGAGTTTCGGTGCCCAACCCTAATCATAGCCCCTATACTACATTATATATATTACAGTTTCAACTAGCGTAGAATAATATGGTTGTTTAGTTTTTTTCTTATACTTATCCTTATGACTGGTTAGTTTGTTTATACTTAGCCTCACCTGCATATATACATTATGGCTACAAACATACGGCTTTACGATTTTGTTTAGCTTCAAATTATTTTATGGGAAGTAATCTTCTGTTTTGTTTTTTCTCTTCTTCCATATTTATTCTTCTGTCTGACATTATTGTCTACATCACAACATGGTCCTACCACTCTCTTTGCAGCATGACTTACCCCTGGCTTGTTGCACTTTGACGTTGGCTTCCTATCCGACCTATTCATTCATTCCCTTCTGACTCGTCCACTGTTCAGTGGTGTGGCCCGCTTTGGATCTCTTCTTCTCTTTACTTCTCCATCAGACCTCTGTCATGCGAGGTCACTCTCTTTCTGCTGTTTTCCTTTGCTCCTGTCACCACACACATCCTCCTGCCTTCCTTCCATCGTGAGGGGCCTCTTTGTCCTCCTTCCATTCCTCCCGTCCTATCTGACCCGTGTCTACCCTCAATCTTGTGTTGCAGTGTGGCTAATAGAGGTCACCGTGGCGAACAAGTGTTCGACACTAACGACCTTGTCAGGTAGGGGTCACAGCCGCCGGCCTCGCCCGACCGCATGCTGCGGTGCTAGCCGGTGAAGGGGTAGTTGAGATTTAGAAAGACTTAAAGAAGTTAAGTCTTTTGAATGAATAAGATATCATGACATCATGACGTTGGCCTCGTGAAATACAGTATGAAAGATTACAGAATAAGTCGCCTTACAATCCCACAGTGTTGTGTATGTATGTGTGTACAGTACATGTGTGTATGTGTTGTACCGTAGCTCTCCCTACCAAGACACCCTGACCCGGTTTCCAAGGGCCTCTGCTCCCCCAAGCTACTGGTGACCCCCTTGTGAGAGGTATTAACCACCCATAATAACCACCCATCCAGGAAATATCAAGCATCAAGCATGAAGCCACTACCAACCAACAGCTGTAACAACCCAAGAGATGTTTGGCTGACTTGGCCTTTACTTTACACTTCATTCCATCTTTTTTGCTTTGCTACTTTCCATGTTTGTTCGTTTTTTTTGCTGGCTGGTTTCCATGCAAATAAACGAGTTAATTGCTTATAGGAATATTTCCATAAAAAGACATATGAACTTTACATGTGACCACGTGGAATTGTTCTTGTTAACTTAAGATGCAATGGCATACAGTACCTTGTATGAAAATGCCTTGGAGTATTGGAAAATAATGCGATGGGGCTAATAAATTGAGTTTTCTTCCTCTCCACAGTGGGCACGAAAACTGGAATTAAGCTGTCCCTTGAGGTATGTGTGCTATCTTTCAGGTACTGTTTGCTTCTTTAGCTTTTATTTATGTCCTTATGAATAAGAACAATTAAAGCAACCCTCATACACCAGATAACTAGCTATCTCATGTTATTAACATGTCTAGCATGAAGGATACAAGGATGGCATTATTTAGTGTTAAGGTGATATAAAAAGCAAGCTGCGTGCATTATTATAGGGTACTGTATACACATGTATACACAATAACAATGTTTTCCCCAGTGTTCCTAGGTACATCAGACATCCCAGCATTCCTATCCAGATATTCAAGGATAAAAGGGAATCATGCCAACAATCACCAAATACTAGTGTTAGTAAAACATAGTTTAAGGAATGTGTCTGGTTCCAATGCTTTGCTAAAAGCTTGCCAACATCTTTTCAATGAAATTGAAAGCCCATTTTCATCACCCTATCAAAACACTAGCACTAACTCAACTGTCAGATGTTTATTACTATGTAGCTAGTTCTTGTAGAAAATATTTATTTGTACTTAATTCTATCTGCAATATCTCATTATCAGTGATTTTCTTTTTTACACTTTCAACCCTTTTGAAAGTTTTATATAATTTTTGTTAATGCTGTTTTATAATCATGTCAGTATCATGCTGTTTTTTCATTGTACTGTCTGCAAATGTTTGTAATGTAGTTTTAGCTTACAGTGAATCAGTTCCATTGACCAGGTAGACACTGTTTTGCGCATAGACCAAATGAAACAGGCTTTGCACAGGCTTAGTTTGGATAGATATCAAAAGCAGGCTACTGTATCAAGTCCCATGATTCCAAAGAATTGTAGAAATTAGTCTGCTTAATGTGACCAGGTCCATGTTAGGCAAAGTAAGCATTCATTACAAGCATTTCACAATGCTTAAATACAAAATAGTGAATATTTATTTTGAGACCTTTGTTTCCCACCAGAGTATAAGTGATGTTGTCTGCCATGTCATGTTACCTGGCATTTCTGATATGTCAGAGGCCAGGCCAGGGAAAATGAAGTGTCCAACTGCAGTTTGTGGTGAAGGTGTCAAACTGTGAATAAAGATTTTGGTCAAGAAAAAAAACATGTTCCCAACATTTTCTCTTACCTCCATTGACCCACACATGCACTATGCACACGGACAATTTAAGTAAATGTTGGTCCATGTGCATATGAGGTAATCATTTTATATTTCAAAACTGAACTCTTTAAGATTTGGGAAGTCTAATATATCATTTGGAAATTTCAGCAGACAATCTTTGTTTGATTTTTCAATGTACCGGTAGTTGAATACAATACTTGATGTGTCAAGAAACGCTTTCCATATATCGAGTGTAGCCTGCACACAGAAAATAACAATTATCAAATCTAAGGGGTTTTGTGTAATGCTATGGATTTCACACTATGTCTTGGGAAAACCAATGTCAGTATTAATAGAAATTAAAAGAAATATACGTATTTCCCATTCAGAATTAAAGATAGTAGGATTGGCTGCTCCATGAACACTTGTGAGAGGGGGTGGTCACAGAACAGCCAAAAACAGCCAAAATCTTAAGCAAATAACACGGGGCTAATTTATTTAGGCAAGTTTGGATTTCGTCTACTCTGTCCCCAACCCCTGCACTCCTAAGGAGTCAAAGACCCTCCTGTTTGAAATGATTTGATGCCTTGTGAACATTTGGCTACATATGTGTACCACCCTTCAACCCCAAATACCCTCTTCTCCCCCTGCGTTTCCTGTGCTCCCCCGAGACCCTCTAACCACTTCCCTCCTTTTCTCCCTTCTCTCCTCCTTGCCCTTTCCCATGTGTTAATATCCTTTTGTACCCATGTTGACTCCCCCCCCCCCCTTCCCCCCTCTATCATCAAGCTTGTCTGTCAATGTTTAAGTTTAAAAATTACCACATGGGGTTTGGGTCTCGCAACCTGGTGGTAGTGTGTGTGAGTGTGTGTGTGAGAGAGAGAGAGAGATGTTGGGGAGGAGTCATGTCTCGGAGGGGTGTGTGTACGTCATGGTCGTGTGAATACCTTCTTTGTGCACTACACCCCTTAAAAAGCCACGCAAGACCGCCGTCTGCTCTTGCACACCCCAACCCTCATCAGTGCACACACACACACACACACACACACACCATCCAATACCCAGGATATCATCACCACGTTCTACATGAGAGCCAGCATGGGATTTGAGCAGCTGCTGATGCTGCTGCTAGCATCATGTGCATGTGCGTCGCACGCTCAGAACACCGCAAACAACAGCAGCGGTGTCGGCATTGGCAACAAAGTGGCGCACGGCAGCGTCTCGGAGGATCCCATCCGGTTCAGCACCAAGACTAAAGACGCCTGCACCATGGTGGTGTCCACCGCCGGGGACTACACCCGCCTGCGCGTCTCCTGCAGGGGCCCGAGCCAGGCCCAGGCCCCCGGACGCTCCTACTACTGTGATTTCCAGGGCAAGCCCAGCCTGTGCCCCGCCTACACCCACAACCCTCGCCACTACTTCACCCAGATGATGTGGGACATGAGGAAGCTGAGCCACGCCTGCCAGGGGCTGAAGATGTACCGGCCGCACATGTGCAAGAAGCACCCCGACGACGTCCAGATGACCTTCCTGTCGACGTGGCCCAAGATGGCCGTCCCCAAGACCCCCAAGACCACCCCACCGGCACCCAAGCCGGCGGTGCCGGTACCGGCCAAGCCCGTGGCCACCCAGAAGCCCTCCAAATCTCAGCCGCCAAAGGGGGTCCGGCCGCCAAAGAAGCTCGCCCCCAAGCCCAGAAAGCCCACCCCGCCTCCTACAGAGCAGTGTGAGACCAAGGCCTCCTGCATGGCCACAGAGTATTGCTGGAAGAGCTTCCATAGCATCTGCTCCTACTTCATGAGCTGGTTACAGATATGAGCGTCTGCATACAGGTGAGTTAGTGACAGGTCGTGAGTGTGGACAGGCAAGCTGTGGAATGAGGCTAGCACTTTACAGCATGATGGGGGCTGAAGGCTATACCAGCTACGATGCAGATCACTGTTAAAACAAATTATATTGAAAGACTAGTTTAAATTAAGCACTTCACCAGCATTTAAAATGAGATAACTTATTTACAATATGTTAATGTGTCACATCGATCACATTTCCATCTTACTTTTAGGTATTATCTGGCATTATTGGCAAATTTGAATGTATTTCTTATTACCATGGATCATTGTGTAGGTCATGGTATAGAAAAAACAATAATACAATATTAATAGATTTGAACTACGTCTGGAGTAAATTTCTACAAACTATAGATTGGGGACAGAAATTATTTGTCTTCTATTAACAATTTCTTGAAATAGGTAGTATTATATAATTAACCACAAAATATAAATCTTTCAAATGAGTATGTGTGGTGATTTTTAAATAATCTTTGTTTTGGTTCTACAGGTTGGCAACATCAACAATGGACCCGAGTACTTATAATACTGGACAGTAGTAACACACATTTCTGTGTGTGCAGCAATAGGATGACTGTTGTCCATGGTTTACCTCTGAATAATGTAACATACAAAACCTACCCAACTGACATGCATGTGATTCTTTGTATGTGATGTGAAATTCCCCCCTTGTGTGACACAAATATGAAAGCCATTCTTTTCATCACTGCAATTTTTTTATAAATATATTTTTGAATGGAACCACAATAAAGTTAAAATGGTGGTTTGTTTTCTTTACTACGTACAGTATTTTCGTTTCAGACCATAGGTCTCTCCATACAGAGGGTGTGCCTTTTAGTAGGCACACATTGCCTCTAACAAGCAAGTCTGTGTTCGGTTGAGAACATTGATCCACAGACACTGATTAAAACAAACAGCAGCAGAAATAAAAAGAAGCAGGGTGGAATTACTTTGAACTAATTTGATGTGTAGCTTTAGCCTATAGGTTTATGAATAAACACAGAGGTTTATTCATAAACAGAGGTCTGTAGAAAATATCACCTATTGTCATATCCAGCCAGCAAACAAAGATTAAAACAAACCCCTGATAGATAATATTATTAAAAAACCTATGATTTGAATATAGAACACAGTAAGAGTTTGTTCAAAGAACAAGTTGGAGCAGGTCACTATCTCTAATCGACTGCCCAATTTTGCAACTTGATTTTTTTTAATCACATTCATATTTTATATATTTATAATAGTGTAGAATAATATATTATACTGTATATATATTGTATTATACATGACACAATTATGATACAATTTACCATCACAATTTTTTTCTTTAATCAGATATACTATCAGATCAGATTAGCAAGTTAACTCCTTCAGAATTTACATGAGCAACATCCATCACAGGTATACAGGCTATACATGTACTGTATTACCTGTGATGGATGTTGTTCATTCACCGACCAAATAGGTGAAGCTGTAAACTAAATGGGGGTGAAGTTACACTTGTATTACACACGATGGTGCTGCTGAGCCGACATTAAGAGACATTGCCGTACCTGTGCCCCCACAGGTATGGTAACTTGAACAAACTAGTTTTAATTATTTGCATTGGAACAATTTTTAACTAGTGAACACCTTCCTGGAAAGGTATGTGACTGTGTCATGATTTCTCTTCATGGGGTGTTAATGTCACTTGAAGAAGGAAGCCGTTTTGTTAATAAAATCGATCGACCTCATATCTAAGACGCGCATAAGACCAATATTGTGAAAGCGTTGTATATTTTCAGGAGAATTCCCCCAGTGATTGATTCTCTTTTCCATTTCTCAAGTCCAATCTAATACAAGTGAATAATTTACTAATTAAAATAGATGCAACAATTAAATCGGTATTTTATAGTCTACTATGGCTACACGTGTTTCACCAATTTTGGTCATCTTCCGATTTCCTCTCATAATCTTTGAGTCACACCATTAATAGCATCTACGGATTGGTTAAAGGGCTGGCTAGAAGCCAAGCCACGAAGACATAGGTGTGTGGTGGGCGGTCGCGTATATAATCTAAACCAAATTAAAACCTTCTAAAAAATGAAAAAGGTTCTAAGGCTCTAGAGCTATCAACCATCATCATGATACGTTCATATGTGACTCAATTGGGAGCACATTTTTATAGGCCTAATATCTATTAGATATTTCAATGCAAATCCATTGCGCTTGTATGTGCGCTCTTGGAAATGTGCGCCTGTTGTCAACTTTACTTGCTGGGTGGGAGTTGTGGGCGTGCCGGAGTATAAATGCCATGTGTGTGTCCCCAGATACAAGAGCTATAACAACTCCTCTTTACGCACAGGAGTTCCCTGCTATTTTTGGGTAAGTAGGTCAATATGCTATGACTCAATGGTAGAAATTCTAATTGTTGGTGACTGGTCAGACCGGTGTTAAAACATAGCCTTGCCGCTTTTGTTAATCTATCAGATAAGATGGACATTGGTACACCTCTCTGTAATATTATGATCCCTTACAACAAATTAAAACGCACATTTAAAATTCAGTTCATGATAACTAAATACATAATTGTAATATCTTCTGGCCCAATAGCTTTCCGCTGTTTTATCTGAAGAGGACATGTTTCTTCTGAAGAACCTCGCGTCCTGGTTTCTGCTCGCCTGCCTGGTACAACAGGTCTCCAGTGCTCGCGAAAGAGGACGTAGACCTAAGGGCAAAGCGGTGGCGGAGAGCACTAGCGGCAAATCAGCACCACCGAAAGGCAAATTCTCCACCACGAACTTGCAGTGCACGTGGGTGGCAAGAGAGGACGGGGCCGCGCTCAAGCTGAGGATCCGCTGCCGAAATCCTGGGGCACATGACCAAGCCGAAGTCACCGCTATAGCATGTGAGTACGACGCTAAACCGGCGAGCTGCGCGGGATACGTCTCCAACCCGGCGGGTTTCTGGAAAGAGGTGGCGCGGTCGCTTAGAAGGCTGCGAGACAAAGTGTGCCAGGATAAACGCACGCTTGTAAGGACAGGAATGTGCAGGAGCGCGCCCAAGGACGCGCACTTCAAACTGGGCATAGTCGCTTCAGAAGTAATCGCTACACAACGGCCAGGCGGCGTGGCCCGTCCTCTATCCTCCTCACATGTGACACCCACCCCCAACGCAACTTGCGCGGAGCGCGTCGACCAACGCAAATTGGGTGAAGAGTATTGTGGCAGCTCGTGGGCCAGTCTGTGCACATTCTTCTTCACCATGGTGCAAAACGTGGACTGTTGACTGTGTGCGTCGATAAAAATGTTTAGATCCCAGGTTGGACCAAGGGCGTCCTTGTTTGGACTAATGGACATGCCCACATCAGTCACGTTCCTTTGATTGAACCCACCGCCTTAATTGCAACGAAAATCCAGAAGTTTTGAATTAGTTATAGGGTATAGGCCTATCTCTGGTCGAAAGTATCGACAAATAAATAATCCGTTAGGGCACCACTAATGCATTTATTTTCCAAGAATAAATTCTTTATTTATATTGCGTTTTTTATTGCCTTTAACTTTTGTAATGTGCAACCTGTAATAAAGGCTCAGCATCTATAACAGATGCATAAGGACTTAATCTACAAACATAATGTGTGCACATGCATGTGTGTTATTAAAAGGAGATTTATCAGATCAAATTTCAATTGATTAAAACATTTCATGTATCAAACATCTTTATCTTATTTCCCTGCACACACACACACACACACACACACACACACACACACACACACACACACACACAGTAGGCATTCAAACAAAAAGAGTGAAAACGCACAGCTGTGTGTGTGTGTGTGTGTGTGTAAAAGAGGGACACAGGGAGAGCAGGGGTGTCTGAACCTGCATCTGCCAACACCAGGCGTGAAGGTATTATTTCCTGTTCACTGCCCTTGACCTTTGTTACCTTGACCTGACCTCATTAGGGCCAATTCCATGTTACTCAGGAAATGCCCTTTAATCCCACACACAACACATCCTTTAGACAACAGGCCTACCATCTTGAGCACAGAAGGGCCAAGTGCATTTCTAATAAGTCTGTGTAAAATAGTGTGAGGGCGCTGACGGACTTTTTAAGCCCTTCATTCAAACTGTCTGTGAATGGAACAGAAAGCGACCCACAATCTCTTGCATGGTGGTGGTAGGGATTATGTTGAAAGCCTAGAAGCATAATAATTATATCATAATTATTAAATTATAGAAGAAATTGATATCACTTTTTCTTTCATTATAATTTGAACTCAGTCTTGCTGTTTTGATTAAATAAAAATGGACAGCCTTATTTGACAATTACAATCACCTTTATTCTATTACAATAAAGAAAATGCATTATCACCCTCAGGACATTCAACCCATAACCTTTTGTTATCAAAATATAATAAAATGTACATAAAATATATTTTTACATACAAATATATATGCTGAAAAAGGTGGGTGAGGGTTTTCTTACCCATATACAGTACAAACACACCCACACTGATGGAATTCATTATTTAGGAGTGGTAACATGTTTGCCTTTGTACTAAGGATCTGTATGCATACAAGTGTGAGGTTTGAACTTCCCTTGACTAATGATTTTTCTGTGGAATGTGCTGGCAGGCTGTAGCATCTTAGGGATTCTTTGCTGCTGAACACCATAACTGCTGTGACAATGTAATCTCACTACTTCGATAATTAAATAAATCTTATCAAGTCTTCAGCTACACTACACCTGCATGCACTGTACGTGCATACATTACACATTGTTCAAACTGCAGAGTAACACAATGGTACAGAGATAAATATGGCAAATTAGAATGGGCACTGTGCTTGAAACATCATGCCATTCAACAGCCAATCACAGGCTAAGAAGAGTGATTCCCCAATACTTGTTTTTAATATTGGTTTGAGAGGGTTTGTTGAGGTTTCCCCAATCAATGCATAATATATCAAAAACAATTGATGCATTATCATGCATCAATTCCTGTGCGTCAGTCAAGGCATTTATTCCTGGAAAAACCAACCAGTGCATTGTTGATTGCATTATCATTCATATGTGTGGGGGGATTTTAAATAAGTTTCCTTCCGTGTCTTTCATGAAGGTACATGCCTGTTCTTGTTTCTGTTCCGGAAGGTGGTGTGCACCTTACAAACACCTGTGCCAGCCCACGCACTGGTGCTATACAGTCTTTGGAGCGTTTCTTGTGTAACCTGCTGTGGGCATGTACAGTTTGTACTGTATGTCTTTGCATATACACGTGTGGGTGCTTTTCCTCATTATACAGAACACGTGAAAGCCAGTTCCCATAGACAAGGTCTATAATACTGACAGACTCTCTTTCTAAACATATTTGCTCAGGAGATCACAGTGGCTCTGCTCCCTCTATCTCGATGGTTCTCAAGCCTCCGGTCGGGACACCGTCAAATTACACAAAATAAATGCATGTCAATAGTACTTGGATATTATGCTTTGTGTTATAATATATTTGTGATTCAACATTGCATGTATGAGAACTACCACTCTCACAGAAACACAAGAGAGAGCAGATGTACTATAGGCAATAATACACAGTATGGGCTTAGCGTTTAAACCCATCTCTATCACTCACAGGCACCCAAATGGAGCTTGAGCAACTCTCAACATAGATCAAAGCCTTATAGCTCACTGAAATAGTGATGGATAGTGCAAAGACAACCACACACACACAGTGTACGATATGTAGCTGAGCGTGCACCCGCAAGTCTGGAATACCACAGCAGAAGAATGTGGCTGCAATAGAGTTGAGATTACTCCAACTATTGAGGTTTGTGGTCATGAAAAGGATGTCCCGTTTTAGCCACAAATACATAAAGTGTGATTTACACAATGCGTGACGTGTGATATAAACTTCACGCAAGAATGTCTTCATAATTCGGATGGTAATATATTAAATGCAATCACCATCCACAACTGCCTGAAATGTTGTTTCCATTATGCACCATATAGGCTAAGATATTTCATGAAGCCTATATCATTTGGACGTTCTCTCTCAATGCGTTTGTTGTGGGGCTTATTTTGAAACAAAAGAATTTGTACAACTTTCAACATCTCAGTGTGACGCTGCTCAGCAGACATTTGTGACTTTCATTAATCATAGTCATCGATCTGAAAAACACCTTGAGACAATATTATGTTGTTCGCTATTATTTATTGTTTGTGCGGCAATTGGCATACATATTCTACTACAGTTGTTTGCATGTTCACACTAGAGAGCAACTACCGTCTGAGTCATTATTTTTGTTTCGTAGAACTTGATCTCAACTATTGATCGTCTACAGCTGTCACCGAAGTGTCTACAGGCTGGGTGGTTAGTGTTGAGGAAGAGAAGGGGGGCCTACACAGAGGAAGCAAGAAAATATCAAAGCTAAACTCGCTCCATTAAGTCCCACTAATCTGACCTAGAAAGCCGTTATCCCCTAAAGGCCGACCCACATGGATACTACACGCACTCGCGCAAACAGTCAATGGGCGGAGCTTGAGGCATTGTTCTTCCTGTGGCTCGATGTGGCCTGAGCACACACCCTGCCGTTTGGCCCTTGTTATTGGCTGTGTGTTGCCATGGCAACAGTCAAATGTAGCGCTTCTCTGGTAACAATAGCAGAAATGTGTAGTTGATCAGCTCAGTGTAACAAGACCTAAAACGACTAACCCCCACCCCAGTCTCTCACACAATGCTACCAATCTACTGTATGTACTCAAATCTATTCTAATATTAATATTTACATAATGCTAGCCTACTACTACTTAAGTCTTCACCACAGAAGCATACAATATCACGATGACATGTCAGAACAAGTCAGGAGTCTCTAAAACATACTGAATCCTATAAGATGAAAGCTAAAAGGGTTTGCTTTGAATCTGACATGGTGCATAGCATGTATACAAAAGCATGGCTGTGATAAGCTTAAACTTGTGTTTGTGGTCTCAGCGGATGTACAATTGCCCATTGGTGAACAGAGGCCTTCTACACAACAGGAATAGTCATGGTAAATACCACAGTGGTGCACAGAGCTGTGGTTTTTAACATTTTAAAAAGAGACTTCTATGATGATACAAGAGCTCTTCCCACCATTTGCTGGCACTGCCACTTGAAAGCCATAGTAAGAATAATAAGCATTTTCAGATCATACAAACAAACATCGCCTCTTTTTAGATTATGGATGGTAATCCCCAAAGTACCACATAATGAGCCAGTTTCAAAGATATGGATTAAGCCTAGCCAAATCTAAAAGAATCATTCAATGAAGATCTCCATTGAACAAAGTTTTTCTCCATGTCTGTGAGACTGGCCCATAGATTTGTGGCTTTTATCCTCACTAAAGCAACTCTAGCTCCCCCCAGTGGGCATGACACTCTGACATTGCATTACACTGCTATCAAATAAAGCAAATAAGAAAAACGTGAGACAATTAGACTTCTATTGCAGTTTATTATATACGTATATTGCTCAATATTTGTTTTGCCATACAAAGTGCATATTATTACAACAAGTAAATCATTGTTATTAAAAACAAGTTATATAGACATATTGCAGATATTAGTGGCCCACAGGCTGCTTTTACATATAGAAAAACAATGTTAGCTACCTTTCAAAGTAATATGCTGGATGAATGGTTTTAAGACAAATCATTTTCACTCGCCTATATCACTGACCTAATAAGTGCTCGACAGCCTGGGGGCACACTAAGGAAAGAGGCACTTCATTTTTGTACTTCCTAGTCTACCTACTGCTGCTATGGTTACGCATCATCTCCTCCACAAAGCAGCAGCAAGGCCTTACTGTAGTCCCCAGAGGTATCCCCCTAGAAAATCCACATACAAAATAACATCAGATACTTTAAACACAAAGTAGTTTGTGTGCAGAATAACAGTCCACTACATCCTCTGCAGAAGCATACCTTAATTGTAGAATACAGGGAGCAAGCAAACATTCTCCTGAACTCCGACCGGATGTCCAACATGTCCACCTCACAGCGAGTCACCATGACTCTAATCAGTGTCTGATCATCTGTCCCAGCCCCCTCCAACAAAAAGAACAAATCAGATGTGAGAACATGTCCTACTACATGGCACATGATGAAATGAGACAAATCATAAGTATACGCTTTATAAACTCCACACAATGGGGAAATTAGACCAAATGAAAGTACAATGTAAATGTTGTCATATATAGAAACCATTGTTAATGGCATGTGCCATTTTAGCACCACCAGTTGGTTAATATGCTGTACCTTCATGGATTTGTACAGGGTCTCCGCAAAATAGCCTGGAACACCCCTGGCACACTTCACTTTACCAGAAAGAAGGGGGGAAAAATACATTAAATTAATTACTAGGAACAAGTCAATGTAGCTACTAGCCGTCAATCAAAGAGATTCATATAAAAAGCTTTTTGAAACTGAGAGCTACTTCAAGGGTACCGAGTAATATGAAGTGCTAAACGTCCTGAATAACAAAGTTACACGGTTCACCTTTAATGATAATATTATTATTAATAATAAATATGCATATATGTGAAGAGACTCTGATCACATTACTGGTAATGATTTGTCACAATAATAATTTAGCACATGCAACATTTGAAAGTCAGCGTTATCACTTCTCTGGTAATTTTGTCAATATCTTGACTTTTTTTATGAATGATCACATTTTGTTCAAAATCACACTTTTTTTTTTTTTTTACTTTACACACAAATGATCACTTCTGCAACATTTGTTTTAGAAAACCATTAAATGCAGGGTCAGTTATTCTCAAGAACGCTTGCTAACTTCGAGCTCAAATCAAAATTCCTCAGCAATGCCGCCCTACACATTGAAACACATTGTGAAGCAAAGCAGATCTGTTGTTGTGAATGGTGTTGCCACTTTGTTGCTGTGTAGAAGTACCAGATTATTTATTTCAGTATGCAAAGAGAGCGGTAAACTTGCGAAATGCAAGGAGATATTTGTTGAATTTGACAAAAACATGTATTATCTTACAATTAGCGTGCAATAGCTGACTATACCTGTTACATCTTCAAATCATGTGCCGTTCAGTGGCGCAGGAGATGTTTTTTAGGCGGGGGGGATGAAAGTGTGAGGAAAAATGTCTCAACTTTTAAGCCTGTACAACTATGCTTTTAGTTATTAAACACACATTACAAGGTCGCCACCACAGCCCCGCCCCACACATCTAAACGCATTGTGAAGCAAAGCGTAGTTTTACAGCTTTGTTGCCACTTTGTTTGTGTTCCTATTTACAGAGCCAGGGCTGTGTTGAGGTAACAGATTATTGTTTCAACATGCACAAAAGCCAATTATACCTTTAATTTAAAAGATAGTGTTAGAGCTCGTTGCTTTAGGCTCTCCATTATGTTGTGGCCAATGAGTGTATTATGCACGGCGTATGTGTTCCATACCCACGGCAAGAAGCAAGTCTCTCAGACTTCCGGAAGTCTCCCTCTTAATGCTTTCCTCTATCTCAAATCCAGAGAGCTTTGTGTAGGCATCAAACGCTGGAACACACACACATACACACTTGTTGGAAGATCTTAAATCTAGCCCCCAACACTAAAGCATAGGATCGGGCACAGGAAGGTGCAGAAGCATCTGGATATCACACTGGCTAGTTGGACCCTTAACCTTCACCATGTAGTTCAATGACAGGTGATAGGTTACCATAGCGGAGGGGGCTGTCGCCTCATAACAAGGGCAAACAACAAACAAACCTTTCCTCAGATGCTCTGCACTCCTGTTGCCAAGTATGGTGACAAACTGCTGCTCATCAGTGCCAAACTTCTTCTCCCCTGCCTGGAACAGAGCCTGCAACCAGAACAAGCAGAATATTTATACACTAGGCATAGTTTATACTTGAAAATTGTCCAGTTCGAAGCCAAGTACTAAATTCATTATTATTATTTTTGTTTATTGTCGTCTTTAATGCTGTGTTTTTATTGCATTTATTGTATGTGCATAATTTATTTGTTGCATTTTATCGCCTTTTACTGTGAAGCACTTGTGACCCATGTCAAATAATGCTTAAGTACTTAATTAAATTATTTTAAAATTAGCCCTGGCACATGTTAGCTGCTCTGTTTGCACTTTGCATGCTATTGCTTGCTTCATAGACTTAATAATTACAAAAGTATTATTATTATGGAAAACCTTATGTATGATGACAGGTGGATCTTCATCAAATCACAACTAAAAAATAATTTAGCTAAATGGTTATCTAAATTAACCAAGTTTGTGGTTTATGAATGCATTCCATATCAGCAAATGTACTACAATGTTATAAATATCAACGTTGTAAACCATTTGCTTCTCAATAACTGAATCTAGGACACAACAGCAGATGTAGAATTTCTGTTTGACACTCTCTCTCCACAAGGGGGAGCGCTACATTTAGTCACTTGACTCAAAAATATCCACTCACAATTCCAAAGCATATGCTCACACATGGGTAAGCCCAAGGGTGCACACGCACACGCACACACACACACACACACACACACACACACACGTAAGACTCGTAAGGCTAAAGGGGCCAGTGCTTCGATCCTATCACCTCCCGCATGACACACAGACACAGCACTGTGCAAGAAGTAGTGACAAAGGCACCAGTGAATAAATAGGAAGTCCTGCAGCACTTAAATAAATAAACTTGATGCAACTTTGCCAAGATGTTAAATAATCTAGTGTGAAAACAACATGCAATAACAGAGGAACGCAAGAAGGGGACACCGTTCACACCACTTAAACTACTGCATGAACACATCTCCTATTAGAACTCACCGCTGCATCGCTCTCAATTAGCCCCTGCTGGATCCCCAGCTGTCTGCTAGCCTAAGGAGAGACAGCAGGTTGCCGTTAGCGCGGAGGAGGAGAGAGTAGAATAATAACGGAACGACAGACTGATAGGAAAGGAATACCTGCAGCAAAATGACAAGCAATCTCTTGAAGTGACCTGAGGTATCTCCAGCTATATCCTCCTCCAAATTATCATCATACTCTGAAACAAACACAAAGTTACCGTTTAAGATCATGCCAATGTCAAGAGCTCTGCCTTACGCATTTCATTTATGTTTGTGTGTCTTTATATCTCTCTGGTACCCTGTCTATAAGCAGCGACAATATCTTTAACTTGCTGGGCTGTTCGGGAGGCCAGAATCTCCACCAGGACCTTCTCATCTGTCCCAGCCCCCTAGAGGTAATAAATGAGAAATGTCAGCAACAAAACAACTAAATTTGTGCTGTGATTCGTATATATTTATTTAGCTTCCATGCACTTTCATGTGCTTTGTGGTAATTTACTGATGTTTGACGGACTGTCAAAACAATAAACCACTCTGTACAACCTTGTTAGTCTCATAGAGTTTACCTTAATGGCGTTACGAAGTAATGTCACATCGTAGGCGATGGGCGCGGTCATTAGACCAACAGTGAGGGTCTCAAATTTGCCTCCGAGCTCCCCCTTGAGGTCATCGACCAGATCCTGAGACGGGAACACCACATTGTTATCATTATCTTGAAATCGTTGTTTGTTAGATAGGTGATAATGGAGTCAGCATGTTTGCTATTGTTTATCATTGTTTCATACAGGGTTAGTGGTTGTACTAACCTTCCCATGCAGGGTCTTGTAGGCGGCCTTGATCTGCTGTCGCTGAGCGTTGCTGCGAGCAGTCAACAATTTCATTATAGCATCCTCATCCGTCCCTATGGCAACAACCACCAGGGTTACTCAACCAAACTATAAGTGTTATTTAACAATCTCACAAAATACAGCATAGGGTGGCTATTATGGAGAGAGACATTGGTGTTCCCAGAGAATAATAGCATTCACAACGCTGGTGTGTAGGTTTGTTCAGACTGAAGCGTCTCAAATTTCACTTGCGCTGTATGAGTCACTTCTACTGTATCTAGGAGGGGTTCCCCAGTGACAGCTGTGATGATATGTTGTGGAGTGGAGAACATCTTAATAACAGGGTCTCTCATTGGCCCATCAAGACAATATTGACTGACCATCGTCCAACAGGGTCAATGTCCAACAGGTGCCTTGCCAGTATCAAATTACTTGTTGCTGACAATATGCTTCCTATTCAAACACACACACACACACACACACACACACACACACACACACATTACCCAGTCCTTTCATGGCCTTGTACAGGGCCTCTGCATCTGCGTTGGCATTGAAGTTAGTACTGGCTTTCACAGTTCCTTTGCTGGCCTGTAAAATGTAGGACAAGGGCATAAAAGTATTGGTTTAGTCACACTTTTTAAACTTTAAAATTGGTTAGCAATGGGCTAGAATGTCTGGAAACCATACTCGATGTATGACTCATAGTTATGAGTCATATAGCACATTCATGCATGTAAAGGATGGTGATATATCTACACAACTGTCTTGTGTGCATACTGTACAATAAATATTTATGGTTGCTCCATAGAAAGGATACAATGTAAATGCACAATCACACAATCATAAATACACACAGGGACATCATTTTCACTTATAGCACTGCACAAGACAGGACTGCAACAATACTCAAAGAATGCTAAAATTGTATAACAATACTCAACCTAAAAACCAAGTCAAGGCTAACAACAATAGTGGGTGGGTCTTAGTATATAGGAACATGTTTAGAGGACAACCACAGAATTGTCTCTGGAGTGACTCATGGATAACACAATTCTAACCATGAATATCAGAAAGAATTTGGAATGGCCAAACCACGTTGTTATGACAACTAGGATTTTGTCTGCATAAAAAATGTCAAAAAGCTAATTTCCTCTCTGTCTGGTCTGTCTTTCCATCCAATGATTTTCAGCACCACGAGCTCAATAAATCTAATCATGATGACCACTGAGACAGGCCTATTATTATGCAACTACATATCCTGAAGTGAGCAACAACAGCCACACATAAAGAATCACTACACAGTGAACCACACATGGTTTCTACCAGAGCAATGCAAAGAGCGTCATTCCGTTCAGTCTGATGGACAGTTTTTCCACAGCATAAGCGGATAGTGGAGCCTCAAAATAGTTTGCGGAAGTTAGCTTAAATACTACCCTATACATTCTATTTTAAATGTAAATCGGTGCATTTATTGACTACTAATTACCAAAAATTTAAGTTATATATCTGTATGTATGTAAACACACAAATTGCCCACCAAGCAATTCCAGGAACCTTTTTTGCCATAGGTTTTTTGCCTCTCCATGAACCATGTTGACTGTTGAAAATTTCGAACTTCTGTTGGCGTAACTCTGTTATTTTCATGGTCTGGCATTATCTGGTGGCTTATGGTGGATAATAATGTTTACCCACCACAGCTTGGTGTCTTCTCTTTACAAGCATTTGGTGATGACAACTATGCCACTGTCCTGGCTACTACAATTATGGTTTGTCTCAGACTAATAATACATTGACAAGTAACGTGCCCATATATCATATAGCCTAATGACTATATTTATACAGAAAGTGATTCAAAAAAAGTGGAAGTTGTACCTAATAAAATAACTGTCAAGATTATTGGCCATTCTGCAGTTTGAGCATTCCTTACCCAAGAGAGGACGCGTTCCAATACATCTCTCAGTACAACTGTGTCAATGTAAGCAACATTCTTACTATCATGACTGCTCACACTCTGTGTTGAATACTGCTGCAAACACAGTACTGTCTCCTTTAAGAGAGGGAGGCTGCCATTATGGTTAGGAGGGAAAAGTTTATCTTAAGAGAGGAGACAGACCCACCCAAATGGAATAAAGCTCACATGAGTCATACAATAAACTTCCTAATTTCCCCCAAATGTAGCCCCTCTACAGCGCCCCAGCCACTCTCATACCACTCTCATACTGAGACACATTTATACACAAGTACACTAACTTATACAAACATATGATGCCTCACTACTACTAAAACCATTTGCAACCTAAAGTAATCCATTAGGCTGACCATATTTCAACACATTATTACAACACTGCCTTGCAGGAAATTAACTGCCTGAGCAACATGTGCCATAAAATGATCCTTCTCATAATAAATGCAATGCAGTAAAGAATGGTAAATGATTAACTAATAAGGCAATAACAGCTTGGTTGTTTGTAGTCTATAGACCTACTGTTCAGTCACACTTAACTAGTTACGATTATTTAATGTAGAGCCAAGTGGGCGTAAAACGAGGATTTTTAAAGGCCAACCCAAATGTGATTATTCTGCATTTAACGGATTTTAGAGAAACTAAAAATATTTGTAAGAATGTTTCTTCTTCTTTAAGAAACACAAATAAAAGGAAAGGGCTTACCATTTTGATGATCTTCGATTCTAACGTCTGTACGGTACTGTAACAGAAACAAAACGTTTTTCAAGGCAACCAAAAAAAAAAAACAGGACGATGGTAGGATAGGCTCAAGACAATGAACGCTGTTTGATCATATTAAAATTAACAAAACTATGAATTATCATATCCAACTAAGATGCGCCAGCGCATTGCCTTCAGCAGACGTGACGTGGCTCCGTTTATTCAGGAAATCCCTAAACCCAGTCACCTGGACATTATGAAGACTGTCTTGCCTTTTAATTTAACTAGAAGATATGGCGATAACTTACCGTTGAGTGATAGCGTAGTTAAGTAGGCTAGTATTGCTCCGTGCACGTTTGCAGACAGCGGATTGAGGTCCAGGAGAGAGAACAATGAACTGAAGCAGAGTAGGAAAACTTCGTCGTGCGCGCTGACCACACCCTGTAGAGCTGATCAAATCCCTCGCCACGGCACAGCTCTAAGCAGTCTGGGAAACGTTGTTTTTTAGTATGTCTATTAACAGTTCATGTTATAGTTTTTAAGGTTTTAACTTAGCTTAACTTATAAATATGTTTATTGCACCATGTATTGCAAATCTGCATGATAAAGGCGCTATATAAATAAAGATGGATCTGATTTGCTTTGATGGAGGAACTTAGAAGCTGCCAAAATAAAATAAATAAATAAATGATGTTGGCAATAAAGAAGGCTAAAGGCTAAAAAATGCTTTAAGCATTTATGCATTTTTTGTATTATTATTATTTTTTTTTTGACATTTAGTTTTTCTGTATTTTAAAATAATAATTAAATACTTTTTTTATTCCTGTATTTATTGATACATTTATTTCCGTATTTTCAGTGGCCATCAATGTTAATTCGGTAGGCGGTCCTGGGTTGATTAGAGGGATGTGGCCGGTAGTTCATAGTAGTAGTTTTGTCTAGACTTAAGGCCAACGCCCACTGAAGGCGTCGACGCGCGTCAAGCGACCCCAGAGTGATAGTTCTTTTTAATGAGTCTGACGCGCGTTGACGCCGAGGTTAGAACGCGGACCCTTCTCTTGGGCGTCAAGCCATAAACATGCATTGAATATCTGCAGGTTTCTGAGCTCCTCCGTCAATTTTACTTTACCTTTCGATATTGCATTCCTTAACGCACCGTACCGAACGACGCCGCCACTGGGCGGCGGCCTTTAGGGTAGCGTGGGGTAAGAGCCCCCTTAAATAAAATGGCTATTTTCTTAAAACATATATATATATATATATATATATATATATAATTTTGATATCAATATGTAATCAGTATGCTTAGGTAAACACATTTAGAGCATTAGGAAATCATAACATACTACATATTTGTTATTATATAATTCATCCATCCATCCATCCATCCATCCATCTTTTCCCGCTTATCCGGAGTCGGGTTGCGGGGGCACCAGCTCAAGCATGGAACCCCAAACTTCCCTTTCCCAAGCCATATTAGCCAGCTCTGACAGGGGGATCCCGAGACGTTCCCAGGCCAGTGTGGAGATCTAATCTCTCCATCTAGTCCTAGGTCTTCCCAGAGGCCTCCTCCCAACCGGACGTGCCTGAAACACCTCCCAAGGGAGGCGCCCAGAGGGCATCCTTAGATGCCCGTACCACCTCAACTGGCTTCTTTCGACGCAAAGGAGCAGCGGCTCTACTCCGAGTTCCTCATGGATAGCTGAGCTTCTCACCCTATCTCTAAGGGAGACGCCAGCCACCCTTCTGAGAAAACCCATTTCGGCCGCTTATACCCGTGATCTTGATCTTTCGGTCATGACCCACCGTTCATGACCATATGAGGGTAGGAACGGAAATTTCCCGGTAGATCGAGAGCTTTGCCTATCCACCAATCCTGTTTGTGATATTCATGGACAGGATATCGAGGCGTACTCGTGGTGGGGAGGGGTAGCATTTCAGTGACCTGGGAATCTCATCGCTGATTTTTGCAGATGATGTGGTCCTGATGGCATCATTGGTCTGTGAACTCCAGCACTCACTGGATCGGTTTGCAGCCGAGTGTGAAGCAGCTGGGATGAGGATTAGCACCGCTAAATCTGAGGCCATGGTTCTCAGCAGGAAACCGATGAAGTGTCTACTCCAAGTAGGGAATGAGTCCTTACCCCAAGTGAAGAAGTTTGGAGTACCTCAGGGTTTGTTCGCGAGTGGGTGGACATTGGAGCGGGAGATTGGCCAGAGAATCGGAGCAGCAGGAGCAGTATAACAATCACTTAACCGCACTGTGGTGACCAAAAGAGAGCTGAGCCGGAAGGCAAAGCTCTCAATCTATCGGGCAATTTTTGTTCCTACCCTCATCTATGGTCATGAAGGGTGGGTCATGACCGAAAGAACAAGATCACGGGTGCAAGTGGCCAAAATGGGTTTTCTCAGAAGGGTGGCTGGCGTCTCTCTTACAGAACTCGGAGTAGAGACGCTGCTCCTTTGCGTCGAAAGGAGCCAGTTGAGGTGGTACGGGCTTCTAGTAAGGATTTTCCCTGGGCGCCTCCCTTGGGAGGTGTTCCAGGCACGTCCGGCTGGGAGGAGGTCTCGGGGAAGACCCAGGACCAGGAGGAGAGATTATATCTCCACACTGGCCTTGGAACGTCTCGGCATCCCCCAGTCAGAGCTTGCTAATGTGGCTTGCTAATGTGGCTTGGGAAAGGGAAGTTTGCTGGAGCTGCTGCCCCCTGCTGCCCCCGCGACCCGACTCCGGATAAGTGGGAGAAGATGGATGGATAGAGATGGATGGACGGCTGGATGAAATTACACCATGCAAGTTCTGCCTGTCTTCTTGAAATAGTCTAAAGCATTTCAATGGGTTGCCGAGGCCCTACTCCTGACAATTTCAACTCAAAGCAGATAGGCTAATAAAATATCATCAATGCAGGCTACCATTGCACATTTGATCTCTGAATTTCATTATTCGTAATAGGAACTTTCTCCTGATAATTACAATATTTAGTTCATTATCTCGAGAAAACTCACACTGTCAGAAAAACTGCGCAATTTCTCCATCAGTGTGTTTCCAAAGGAGGTGAGCTATATTGAGAAAAAAATAAGGCCACAACAGACATCCAATTGTCCCATCAAGAGGATTTGAAGTTGCGGGTGACTTTAAGCACTGAAACAACTTCTAAATCCCTATCAGCATTGAGCTGAACTACGCCATTAATCTTCCAAGATGAAACTGAAGGTACTAGTCACTCAAAGTTCTCAGTAGTGTCACTGACCACACCCTTACTGCATAAACATTTACGGCCACAGAAATTCAGAAATAAATCAAACAGGGCAATGTGGAAAAACCTAAATAAAAAAAAAGAGAAATGCATTTAAAAAAATAATAATAATAATAATATATATATATATATATATATATATATATGAGTAAATACATTTACATATAAATAAATGTATGAAAAATATAAATGTATAAATAAATAAATAAATAAATAAATAAATACCTTAATGTTATTTTGAGGGCTCTTGAGGGATTCTGTTGTAAGCTTAACCTACTTGAGGGGTGCTCAACCACACCAAAAATGCATTTCAGCACCTCTAAAAAACATTTTACCTAAAGAGTAGGCAGATAAACCGACTTTAATCATATTTTGAACAGTAGTTCAGTGAAAAAATATGTTATAAATGTAATCTTGTCTGAAATAATTAAGGGGGGATGCGTCTCCCTATTTCAGATTGGTCACCTGTTTGTGTTTCCTTTAGGCTACATAAGAAAAGGCGTTTTCACCAAAAAATAATCAACAAAGCCATAGTAGCCTACTACATTTCGTGTTTCGATGTGTGGAGCGGAGGGCCGTGGAGGGATATTGTTTTGATTTCATCTTAAATTTAGCAAGCATTCTCACTAGAGAATGAATGAACCCTGCCTTTTATTGTTTTTACACTCAAAAGTTAATGGGGGAGGACAGGGAGGACCCCAGGCCAGACCTTTTGTTTAGTGTGTTACCTCCCCAATGTTCAAAAACACCTATACACACACCAATGCAAATAGGCTGCAGACATAGAAACATGCCATATATGATTTAGAAATCTATTTAGCAACATTCTCATTAGGGGCTCTGCTTCTTGAGAGCCGCTCAGCCTCTAAAGGTCTGATCCTACAATCGCCCCTGGTGGGTCTACAAGTGCTTTGGTTAAGAGTTTGATTTACTTCTTGTTCATATAATTATGAAGGCTTTATCCAGCTGTAGGCCTAAATAAAGTGTAGTCAAACGTGTTGAAACGTGTTGAAATTCTGACTTCAACTTTTCTAGAAGAACGGGTTAAATAATTGGTAGCTTCCATTCAGCAATTGCCTACATTAACAAATAGGTTATACTATTTATAAACATATTTTGCACTTTAGCTATAAAACCTCAGCAGTAACAACAGTAAGTACGTTATTTATATAATTCAACGCTAAATTGTTGAATATTACAAAAAATATCTAGGTATTTCTTCGTCAACGTCCACCCCCCTGTCTGGCTAGAATGGACTAGGACCGTTAGCTTATGAACCGCGTGCATGCGCTTCGAGTGAACCGAACTGATATCCAGAAAGACGTTGCTGTTTAGCTGTCACACACAAGTTAGATAAATAAAAATGGAGTGGAGCCCAATGGAGATCAACCCCGAGGTTAGAGAGTAACCAACATGTTCAAATGTTCGTTTAATTGACGACGTGTACGTTGTAAGTCAGGAACAAACTGTCTTGTGATGTTATGTCGTTTCAGGTGCTCAACAAGGTAGGTAGCTGCTGAGTCATGGCGTTACGTTGTTTGGTTTATTTGCCGGGTAAGTTATAAGTCTTATTGCAGCACATTTTTGAAAACTGGTAGCGCCGTTCAATCGGACGTGAAATGATTCGCATTGCAACCTCAATACGAGTACCGTAATGTTGTAACTATAAAATACTAATTTGAGTCGAATAAAATTACAACATAGATAAACCGTTACTACAAATGCATGGACAGTAGTCTATGGAATTCTATCGGGGTATCTTTCCACGCGCTAGTCCATAGTTATGATTGCTTGCCTGACGGGCGTGGTCTGTTCAATAGACCACAGTCTCATCCAGCACAAGCCAGCATCTTGGTAAACTAATTAGCTATGAATAACATCGACAAAACTGTGATCCATATTATGATCCATATTATTCTTATTACGTCTTCAACTTTTGTTTAATTGATCCTTATTAAACTTTAGAGAGTGCAGTCTCCCTCCTGTAGGGCTATATTTAAACATTTTCCCGTGAATTAGGCCTATGTTATGCGTGTGATTGTTTCAGATAATGAGCAAGTTAGGCGTTGGCGGAAGCTGGCGTTTTGTAGATATCCTGGGCCTGGATGACGAGCAGTTATCCTCTGTACCAAGCCCATCCTGTGCCCTGATGCTCCTCTTCCCTCTAACACAACAGGTAACTTGCTGGAAGATATTTGGGAGGGGTCATCATGGGGTGGGTGGGTAATCATGACTCCAGTGATGGTGCCTTTTAAAACTGGAGGGCATGGTTACAAGATGCAATGGCACAACTTAAATAGAGTTTGACGTGGAAGTGTTTGGCTTGGCTGTGACTGCTGTGAAAAAATGCACGCTAAACAAATTGTATGCTTAATGGACACATTTTGGGTCATATTTGTCTATAATGCTTATGTGTGTCAGCACGAGTCTTTCAGAGAGCAGCAGGCAGACAAAGTGGCAAAGGATTCCGAGGTCTATTTCCTGAAACAGACTGTGGTCAATTCCTGTGGCACTGTTGCCCTGCTGCATGCAGTGGCTAACAATAAAGGCAAAATGGAATTTGGTGAGTACAAACAAATTGGCTAATTTGTGATGAATTAAAAAAAAAAAAGTATCTGAGTGACTGCATTTGGTATGGGTAGACGGTGACTCTGCACTGAAGATGTTTCTAGATGAGACTTTGGATATGACGTCTGACGACCGCGCTAAACATCTAGAGAAGAACAAGGTGACAAATCTGACATGGGTTGCTTTATTTACATTTTCATCTTAACCTTAGGATTTAGAGTAGTTTACTTGTGATCTATAAAGTTATTGCGTTCTGTAATCTTGCCACCCCTTTGTAAAACTAAGTAAACGCAGATACCTTAAATGGCATGTACTTATTGCTGTGACCTTTATTAGGCTGGGGAAAACTGCTGGCCATCACTCTAAATGTGACATTGCAGGTTTAACTACATCCAGAAGGTGGCGCCAGATACTGAGTTATTGCAGCTTGTACAGCGCCAAGTCACCTTAAAATCTTATGGATAACTATTAATGAATTGCTTTAATTCCCTGGTGTAACTGCAAAGAGTTGGTCTTTAAAGTGGGGTTTTCCCTACATCATCTTTTAATGTCTTTCATTCAGGCCATCAAAGAGGCTCATGATGATGCAGCAGCTCAGGGCCAGTGTATTGTAAGTTCCCACTTTTCATAGATCTGTACTGTATGAGGACTAAATATCATATTCTGGAAGTGTAACATCAAATGTTGCTTTACACAAAAGTCTATTTTTTGTAAATTATTTATTCTAAAATAGTCTTTTACACTTGCAGCCAGAAGCAGATAAAGTCAACTTCCACTTTATCACATTTGTGAATGTGAAAGGAGACCTCTATGAACTAGGTGAGGTTATGTCCATCAATCCTATGTATATCTGCTGGTTTGCATTCTTAAGTTCACAATGTATAAATCTATGGGTTTTTAGATGGAAGATTGTCTGGACCGGTGACTCATGGCACCACCAAAGAAGACACGTTTTTAATGGTATATAATCGATTACATTTAGTACACATGTTGAACAAAATTCATGTTTGTGTACAGTGTTGTAGACATTTTAACTCTAAATAAGGGGAAGGTAATATTGTTTATTTAAATGCATGTTTAATAACATGTCAATTGTGATGAGAATGCAGTCCAATGTTGTTGAAATGAGTCTTGTATTCTCCATCTCCAGGATGCAGCAACGGTGTGTCGTGGCTTTGTGGAAAGGGCGCAAGGAGAAGTCCGTTTCTCTTCTGTGGCACTTTGCCGTAGTTAAACAGCTAACGGTACATAACAGGAGTCATTCCGTAATGGCTCACTAGTTATAGAAACAAGTGCCCATAACTTTCCAACAAAACATTTGTGTTCACATGCACACTTAAAACTAGCCACATTGCTCATTGATTCATTTCAGAGGTCAAACTTACCCACTGCCTGTTTTGTTTAAAAGTGTCTTGGTGCAACTTTAAGTCTTAATCAGGATAGACTGATGTTTAGTGCCTTCAGTGGCAACATAATAGTACTAATGTATAAACGGAACTGTTTCCTAAATTCCAGTCGTGGCCATGTAAAATGTTTCAGCAGAACTAACTTAACATGCTGTCAAAAATATCAACACAATCTGAGTAGTGGGCTTGTCGGACAAGCTGCTGGTATAGGGAAACTGTTACTTTTGCTGCCATTTTATAACTGTTGCAGGCTTTTGTTTTAGTGAAACAAATGGCTGCACTTGGCTCACAATGTTCACTCTTGTTCTTATTGCCAAATTACTGGATAGAATTCACTATAAACTACCAGAAAGATGGGGTATAACTAAATGGCTGGCTGTTTTTATGTTGGGCAGATTTACATCTGTAGGCTATTTCACTTTCCCTTGTGCAGCTTTGTTTGTTGCTGTCGTTCTATTGGTGTGCAGCTGTCTTGGTTAAATAAAGCAGCCCTAAAAACAATTCTCATGCCTTCTGGAATTTGTTTTTCTAGGTGTGAGGTCCGACTATGTTCATGTACAGTTGGCCCACAAACATGGTTTGTTGGCCTGTATAAGGATTAAGCCTTATCCTTGATGTGGTCTATTGATTAACTTTGTTAGAGGGCAAACTATGCCACTGAAAAAACTACAAAATCACGACATATGCGTGAGTTCAAAATGCAGTTGCATTTAGGTTTAGTTAGCATAACGCATCGAATAGGTTATTCGCCAGAAAGGTGACACACCCAAATCTTGGGACTATCCATCCGTCCTGTTAAGATCAGGACGTTCACCCCATTATGACTAAACGGAATCACAGCAGTGAAATAACGGGACACCCTGGTCATAATACTGTCCCCGCCTAAAAGATTCTTATCTGCGCATCCCCGCTGCGTGCGCGCGCCAGTAGCCGTGGACAGCCAGCCAGCCTGGTTTCACTGTTCGGTGTACATTTATTTTTAGCGGCTGGTTAGTGTTGCAGTGTGGGAGAGCTCTCCATCTCTCTGCTACAGGCAGGGGGATCACAGTTCTGGGTATTGCTATTGCCTACGCAACGAATTGCGTGCAGAGCTAAGTTTAGCTTAAAAAAGGATAACGGACCGTATCTGCAGGTTCCTCAGTGAGACAAACATCTCATCTGACACATCACAACACGGACAAACATCTCATCTGACACAACACGGACAATCTATCAACCGGATAACTTCGTTTTATTCTTGTTTGCATCCGTACGGAGATGGCCAGTCCTGCAACGAATCGTGACGGAACGAATTCCACACAGGACGAAACTGAGTCAATCGAACCAAGCCATTCTGAGCCTGCCTGTCAAGAGGCACAGAAATGGATAGAGGTAAGTCAGTTGTTCTAGGCTACCACTACCAGACAGTAGGCTTTTTAATACCATGGCCTCATGTTGCGCAACGGGAGCGAGCAATGCATTTATACCGTCAACCGAGGGTATAAATACAGCATCCATGCACCGTCACCTGTTGGAGACACACTGCAGTAGGCTACTGCTAGTGTCGGATTACTGCGTGCCTAAAACAATGCGGGACAAGAGTGCGTGGCGGGGCACGTTAAATATATGGCCACTTCTGCGCCCACATGGGTGTGTGTTGGGTTACATTTTTCACACATTGCGCAGCCCCACAATGATTATTCGACGCATAAAGCACTTCTCATTGTCGACAGAGACCGTTTTACAAGTCCATAGTAATTTTAGCACTCTGTCCAATGCTCTACTAAGTACTAAGGTGTTCACTTGCTGCTCCGGGTCACCGGCGAAAACACATTTTTCACTAGACAAGAGAAACGCCCACTTTTCAGACGCGAGGGGATTCCGGTTACCATGGTTATGAAATCGGGGCAGTATTCTCTCACAAGATGCTCCAATGAGTAGGGTTAGCATTGGTGGAAAAGGGCTGCTAGGCCTAGCTAGGCTATGTGGTGGTCGCACTCGCATTAAACAAGATAATTCGTCGATTATTTGTTAAACATCCCAAATATGCATCAGCTACATAAGCAAATATGATGCAGAGTCGTAGTTTGTGCCAATAGTGATTACGGTAGACAATGCAATTACCTATTATTGTATAGATTAATAAGCATAGCTAATGGTTTATGAAATGTTGATTAAAATCAACACCAAGAGGATGCGATCTCATGATGGCGATGAATAGAAACGGTGGAGAACATGTGCTTTAATAAATAGCTTTTGCTTTTATTGCACAATTGTAATCACAACACATATTACTTACTATATTTTTCATGCAAGTAGCCTAGTGTCACAGTTTGAATGTGTGACTGTGTGGTGAATACTCACTCACCCACAGACTGCCACTGGTCATGAAGGCCTCAGTTATGTTACAGATTTTGCCATTGTTCGTGTAGACATGTTATATCTCACATTTCCCAGGCATTCCTAGCGGTATGACATTTACCCCAGTCAATGTGTGAATCATTAGATTAAACACAAATCATAAGTTTTCTCTTACGAGGGCATGATGGGTGATATGGCTTTGGGTTCCATTCCCGACAGTGGCCTCTATACATCCTTGAGTGAGATCCCTTGCCCCTGCTCCTTATACAATTCAGATAAAATCATCAGTGAAAGGACCAAATGGTATTTATCAAAGTGATGATGCCCTCATATGTCATTTAATAGGCCTATATGTGCTAGTGTGGGAGAATGTTTGACAATTACATATTCTTTACTATTTGTTGCACATTCCTTTTGTTGCTATGAAAAAGGGTTGATGAGATTAAAATGTTTAAATAGTTACTTCCAAACTGGCTAGTCTCAATTTTCTAGGGGTTTATTTACGGTCTGACACAGCAGGTGTGACTGATTCAGGGTTAACCAAGTCACCCTACAGCATATGCCTTCTGCCTGCCTGTTTGTCTGTGTGTGTCCTTATGTGCGCATTTGCGTGTTTGTAAATAACTTTGCGTTTCATGCCTTGTCTATGTGGCCGTATGCAAAATAGTGTCCACACACCCATGTCAACTGTGTTTGCCATTGATACTTGGGCCACACCCAGGTTGGATGACATTGGTCCCCATGGAAACATAACATGGGGGGCTTATTTGGTGCCATTGTATCCAGGGGGCAGTGGGGTAGTAGGCTATCAGCACATAAACAGAAAATGTACCTGGCACAGAAAGAGCTTTCTCAATATGAACGATGACTACAGGAAGTCAGAGTGAACCTATAGTTAGAATGTGTGGGGCAGGGCAAATGTGTGTGAGCCTGCACACGTGTACATTGGTGTGCCAGATGTCACAGCTGTCCTAAGGAGAATTTAAATAATTTGGCCCAGCCAACCAGCAGTGTGCATGGAAAAGAGTTCAAATCTAAAATGGAAGCAAAGGGAAAGATGGCGTCATGGGTTTCCATTAATGAAATGCACAGCAAGCAATGTGAAATACAGTTCACATAAGTGAACTTACTTGAACAGAGGGTAGTTACAGAAATAACTACAATGCTAATGTCTTGCTACAGAACACACTGGAGGGACACCTATCATAGCAAGCATGCTATCTGTTTAACATGATCAGACAAATTCACTTAATCCAGACAGAAGCACTTCACTAACATTGGTTATTATTGTTTGCATGATAGCTTTCCTACCAGCACCTTGCTGCAGTCTGTGGGATATGATGGATATCTATGTCAGCTTTGTTTGAGTGCAGCTACCACTGTTGATGCAAGCAGGTGTGCTGCTGCCTCAGGTCAGATCGCTGGTTGCACTGCTCAGGATTAATCCCACCCTGTGTACAAGACACAGGGTCCTTCATTGCTCTCTTTCTTGCTCTACCCAACCCAAAACACAGCCTCTTTCTGCATAGCTGCCCATTCTGTGCACATGCTGAGCAAACCATCCAGTGTTTCTACACAGCAATGGCTCAGTAAATACGAGCACAAACAAAGTGGTGCAGACCGCACCACACAACAACAATGTCCTAGCCATTGCAATGCATTTCTAATGTGTGGGGTGGAGCTACTGAGTGAGCACCCTATGGCATTGAAGGGAGAGGTGTTTTTGTTTTGATTGCATTCAAATATCAACATGATTTCTCCAGAATTACTTACTACACCTTTAATATTTACTTCAGAGTTCTGTACACCATTCTGGATCAATTTAGGCTAATTACATTTCAAATCAATCCAATGTAATCAGTGTTTTGATTAGAAATACACAGTCATATTAAAAATTGCATAATGTCTGGTTTCACCCCATGCCCACCCCAGGTCAGAGGCTATGAGGTTATACATACGTGTTATACGTATGCGTTTAGCCTATTGGCAGCCGCTAAGATGCATTGAGTCACACTTGATCCTCTTTTCTTCCTGCTCTGCTTGCTTAGCTATAGGCCTTCACTTTACACGGCCCTACGTTTCCTACAGAAGGGTACACTGGTCTACTTCTGCCTGCTCTGCTTGCTTAGCTATAGGCC
>JAODUE010016018.1:30512-50042 GCA_027564755.1 Amblyopsis hoosieri
TATAGGCCTTCACTCTTTACACGGCCCTACGTTTCCTACAGAAGGGTACACTGGTCTACTTCTGCCTGCTCTGCTTGTTTAGCTATAGGCCTTCACTCTTTACACGGCCCTACGTTTCCTACAGAAGGGTACACTGGTCTACTTCTGCCTGCTCTGCTTGCTTAGCTATAGGCCTTCACTCTTTACACGGCCCTACGTTTCCTACAGAAGGGTACACTGGTCTACTTCTGCCTGCTCTGCTTGCTTAGCTATAGGCCTTCACTCTTTACACGGCCCTACGTTTCCTACAGAAGGGTACACTGGTCTACTTCTGCCTGCTCTGCTTGTTTAGCTATAGGCCTTCACTTTACACGGCCCTACGTTTCCTACAGAAGGGTACATTGGTCTACTTCTGCCTGCTCTGCTTGTTTAGCTATAGGCCTTCACTTTACACTGCCCTACGTTTCCTACAGAAGGGTACACTGGTCTACTTCTGCCTGCTCTGCTTGTTTAGCTATAGGCCTTCACTCTTTACACGGCCCTACGTTTCCTACAGAAGGGTACACTGGTCTACTTCTGCCTGCTGTCGCTGCCCTCTACACCCACCTCAGGGGGTTTACATGGTATCTGCTGCTGCCGGGGTGGATCGGGGGGGTCAGATTACTGACGACTGCTGTTGAAATCCCCCCTCCAAGGCCTTTGGCTTGGTATTTATGCAATACACACAAATGCACATTTAACATGGGTGCCCTCACTCCCTTTCTGCCTAACCCCCGGCTCTTATCTCCGCATATCGCTTACGCACATGTGCACGGCTGTGTGCGCTCGTGCCACGAGTCTTACACAAACACAAAGAGATGTAACACTGCCACCTTCCATTAAGTTAACTTTTCAAGAGCTGTATGTGTCATTGTTTGCACACATTTGTTTGTGTGTGTGCGTGTGTGTGTGTGTGTGCGCGCGCGCGCAAGCTTGTTTTTTAATTTTCTCCAAGACTTTCTCTGTGCTCCTCTTGCTGCCACACACACACACACACACACACACACACACACAAAGACAGACAGTAACGCACACAGCTACAAACACAGCAGCCATACACCACCAAACTACAGCATTCTCCTTGGCCCCTAAATTATGCATGACAGCTGTAAATGTTTCAGTAACCTGGTGGAAGTTCCCCGTGCGTGTGTGTTCGTATACAGTATGCACTCGTGACTAATGAATCATGAAATATTGGCAAAAATTTAGGCTAGATGTGGATGGAAAACATCTGGTCGACACTTGTAACAGAAACAATAGGCCCTTGTCATTCTGTCTCATTGAGACTAATTTCTGATAGAGCGTCTCAGTTTAATTTGAAACTTATAGATATTGTTATCAGATGTCTGTGTAGGTGCGAAAAACAGGGCAAATCTGAAGAAAGGCTTGGATAGTAGTTGAAAGAGAGGACATTGCTTTCATGCCCTTTTAAATAATAACACTAGTGAAACAGAAAGTGTGTGCGGTTGCCATGTTACAGGACTGTGGTGATAATCTGTGTTAATCTGGATTAGACGTCTAAACAAATCCTCTTTCTTCCATTAATCTGTGGATGCTGGTTGCACAACATGAAAGAAAGCAAACTATGTAGTTTGCTTGTTTATATTTCAGACATTTAATGCTGTGCTGTGGTGTATCCCTCTACACTCTCACAACATAGAATCCAGAACAACTTTCTAGCAGAAGGGTTAGCATATGCTTTAGCACATCACCAGCCCGTTACACCCCATGCATCTAAAAAGAGGAGGTGCACATTTTGGGGAGAGAGAAGTAGGGCATGGCTAGTGTGTCATTACCACGAGGTCGCTCTAGTTTGGCTCTTACTGGGGGAAGGGTGAACTGGGCAGCAGTACATCATCTCCACTAGGGATAGAGTGATACAACATTAGACACTAGCCATGCATTCATGGTGGGAGTTGTGTGTTTGTGATCACAATATGACCTTACAGGAATTACTTTTGCTTTTACGTAACACATTTTGACCAATCTACAGCATATACTGAATTATGTGACTGTTTCTCAGAGCTCATAAATGACACGAGTGTCATATTTGGGTCAGGTTTTTGTTTTTAAGATCTGACATCAAGCATGGAATCAGCGCAGGTGATGCATTAATGGAAATATTCTGGGCCCTATCACTGTAAGAACACCTATCAGTGTGGTTCCTTAATCCACGTCGGTATAACTCATGTCAGGTCTCTTGTCCTATTTCCCCAGGGCGTCACGGGGAGGAGCTTTGGCAACAGGGATTTTCGCAGTGGGCTGGAGAATGGCATCCTTTTGTGCGAGTAAGTTCACTGGTGATGTCACTCCCGTCAGTTCTACAAGCCCTGACTCAGTTCCATGTAGCCAGGTCATTCAAGGTGGGTGGGGCTAACATTGGGCTGTTTTAATATAGGCTGCTGAGTGCTATTAAACCAGGGCTGGTCAAGAAGATCAACAGACTGCCCACACCCATTGCTGGACTGGTATGTACAGTACAGTATACCCTTTCTATTCTGACAGGTCAGGTTAACCAGTGGTTCAAAAAATTTTTGACCTGCGGCCCACGAAATTAAGTGGAACTGTTTACATCTAGAGACCTTCCATTTGCAACAATGAACCATTTTTACACACTGGGCAAGATATAATATGTATATAAACAACTATTGACGTTGTATGTGTTAGTGAATAATACCATTATATACAGTATATACTATATAAAAATAACCACTGCTGTAAACAGGCCATACAGCACCTTCAACCTGACAATGTTGAAACGTATGGTGGTCCGACTGTACAGGACAACCTTACCATGTTCTTGAGGGGATGTGAAGAGCTGGGCCTGAAGGGCTCTCAGTTGTTTGACCCGGGAGATCTGCAAGACACCTCCACGCGAGTGAACAGCAGGTAAATGGGTGTTTGCGTCGGTTCCTCCTCTGTCCCCTATTTATTGAAGCGTCACGTGATAGTAACACTCTCCCCTCCCCCCTCCCCTCTCTCTCTCTCTCTCGCTTTATCGCTCTTTCACTAGGGACTCAGACGGCAACAGAAGGCTAAGGAACGTGAGTTATCTGTCTCTCTGTGTCAGTTCTTCCTCATACTGTACTGCACTGTGTTATTTAGCGGTGTGCCTCTCTATTGTGCACCAGGTGTTGAACACGGTGTTCTGGCTGGGCAAGGTAGCTAATGGCTGCGCCCTCTTCAGTGGCCCTACACTTGACCTCAAGGAGTTTGAAGGACTGCTGGCTCAGATGAGGATGGTAAGAGAACACAGGTGGAAGGAGAGAGAGAAACCTGTGACTCCCAAATAGAAATGGTTCATTGTTGCGTATAGCTGTTAATAGCTGGTTTTGTTATTGCGTTTTTTTAAAGGTCAGGATGAAAGGAAAATCTGTCAATCAACTTGACAAAGCCTACAGGCAAAACATTGTGTACTTTGTGCAAGTTAATAGTAATAATTAATAGCAATATTTAGAGAGTGGAGATTTCTTTGCTGTGATTGAGACCCGTTGATGGCGAGAGCAGATTGACAGGAAGACAGATGTTGACAGACACAACATAACAGACCAGAGACAATTGCACTGTAGCATGTTATCAAGGATGCTTTGTCTCTTGAGGGAGGCAGCAACAAAGAGTGAGAGGGAAACAGGATATCAGTTGGGAAAGAAGAGTCGCCTGGCTCTGCAGTTTGTGTTTACTAAAGTCAACTCCTTTGTGTTTTCCTCTGTGGTTTAGAGTATACGGAAGATAACAACACCTCCCGCTTTCCTGTTTTATTGTCTTCCATCTTCCTATTGCCTCTCTTGCAATCAAGCTCTTCTTTGCAGCTAATTTGATTTGGTCTGCTTGCTTGTGTTGCACGTGTGTGTGTGCGTGCGTGTGTGTGATCGGGCATGGTCCCAGGAGGGCGAGGATACAGGGGAGGGTCCTCAGACCCGCAGCGTGAGAGACAGCGGCTACGAGTGCTGGGACTCAGAAAAGAGCGGCTCTCTTTCTCCACCGCGACACACTCGGGACAACTCCCTGGACAGGTGGGAGATGGAGACTCACACTACGGTTATTACAGGAAATGACATGCAATACATATGGTAGACATTGAATTATGGCTGTACACCAGTCTGCCAAAAAGTCTGCATTTAATTAATGAAAGTTTTAAATCATGTGTTCAGAGGGGGTCTACATATTTTAGAAATGTAATTAAATTATCTATGGTGGAAAAAGTACATTTAACTTTTGAATAAAGGCTAGACGTGTTTCCTGACTGAAGCATTGCTGTTTTGTCTTTCCACATGTGGACAGTCTGGACTCATTTGGCTCCCGCTCGCAGCACAGCCCCTCTCCAGACGTGGTCAACCGGGGAAACGATGGTGGGTTTAGGAGACGGATGTTCTCACTGTCAGTAAGGACTGAGTGATAGCAAATGCTGCATGACCTCTCTGCCCGAGTCCCCCCTCCATGGATATTTTTGCGTCTGCTGCTAGCATGTTAACCTTGAAGGGTCATGGCTAGCAGACAACAGCTGAATGGCCCAGTATATGTGTGTGTGAGTTAGTTAGTTAGTTAGTTAGTTAGTTAGTTAATGATGTGTGTGTGTATATGAATAAATGAGTTAGTTAGTTAATGATGTGTGTGTATATGAATGAATGAATGAGGTCGATAGTTAGTTAGTTAACGATGTGTGTATGAATGAATTAATTAGTTAGTTAGTTAGTTAATGATGTGTGTATGAATGAATGAGTTAGTTAGTTAGTTAGTTAGTTAGTTAATGAGTGAGTGAGTGTGTGTGTGTGTGTGTGTGTATTGTCAGTGTATGCCTGCGTCACCATTTTGGTGCCTCAAATGCAGCAGCTGTCTGTAGCAGTTCTTGGACCTGGAAAATTGTAGTGTGTGTGTGTGTGTGTGTGTGTGTGTGTGTGTGTGTGTGTGTGTGTGTGTGTGTGTGTGATCGTTTGGGGAAGGGGATCACAGTGTAAACTGGAGGTGGTGGGTGCAGTTGAAGGAGCGTCCAAGACTTCCTGTTTGCACGTTTCATGCTGACAGATAAGTAAAGGACGCAGCTGTGCGATACAATACCGGGACTGGGAACAACCACATTCCCGACATTCCCGACAGGTCACAGGGGAACAGGCACCACATTGTCTTACTACAGAAGCAGCTTTTACCCATAAAGCCACTTCCTCTGTGTCCTAACTCTGTGTGTTCTTCTCCTCTTCATGTAAACCTCTCTTCTTTTCTCCTGTTGGCGATGCTATGTGCTATCGTCTCCCACGCTCCGTGGCTGCAGGGCGAGGCAGTGACTCGGAGGCGGAGGCCGCTAACAGGAAGCCAGATGTGCGTAGAGACGACATGCTGGCGAGGCGGACCGCCATCGCTGAAGCCAGAAGCTTCGTCCCCTTCAACCAGTTTCTGCCCAACCGAGCTAACGCTAGCAGTTACGTCCCCGCACCGAGACGCAAAGCTCCCTCTGAGGACGTGGAGCAGAGGAGGTAACGACACACACGCGCGCGCGCAAGTGTCTGCATTAATTATAGGCTTTAGGTGCACGCAGGCACACACAAAGGCTTTCTTCCCCCACGCTCACTTGTCCGCCATCACAAACTGTTCCCCAGTCGCCCCCTAGCCACTGCAGAGCAGGGCCAGCGTTCCAAAGCATCCAAAACTGTCACTTGGGCTCCCGAGGGCGCGCTGAAGCAGGAGGCGGAGACAGAACCGGAAGAGGCGGAGCCAAACCACGAGCTGCTGCTACTGCAGCAGAAGAAATTGCAAAGGCTGGAGAAGGCAGGGATTAAGGTTCTGCCTGCTGCCGTTCGCTTCTGCAGGTTAGGGAGGACCTGAATGAAGCCCCACTGTTGCTGCTCGTCCTAAATGTGTCATAAACTATTAATAATTATTTATGAGCTTGTGGTTTGTTTTAATGGTCTGGCCTGGTGTGGAGGCTTGAGATTTAGTAATAGTTGTTTGGCAAGTTTGTTCAGTTGGTGCTTCTGGTTTTTCATAATGGTATGTATTACAGTAATACATACCACCTTAGAGGGCACTTGGAGGGCACATTACCACATTTCCTCACACATAAGGGCACTTTAGAGGGCACTTTACCACATTTCCTCACACATAAGGGCACCTTAGAGGGAATATTACCACATTTCCTCACACATAAGGGCACCTTAGAGGGCACTTTACCACATTTCCTCACACATAAGGGCACCTTAGCGGGCATATTACCACATTTCCTCACACATAAGGGCACCTTAGAGGACACTTTACCACATTTTCTCACACATAAGGGCACCTTAGAGGGCACTTTACCACATTTCCTCACACATAAGGGCACCTTTAAGGGCACATTACCATGTTTAATCTAACATATGGCCAATATTCTCACACAGGGGCACCTTAGAGGGCATATTACCACATTTCCTCACACATAAGGGCACCTTAGAGGGCACTTTACCAATTTTCTCACACAGGGGCACCTTGGAGGGCATATTACCACATTTCCTCACACATAAGGGCACCTTATGTGTGTATTACGTGATCACTCCCTCTGCCCCCCCCTGAGTCCACCACTGGTATTACTGTATATTGGTATTGTCAGCTTGCACTATATTGGCCATTCCTTTGTTCTTTTGAATGACGAGTGATGTGGCTTATAAATAACATTGCTTGCGGATTGGGTGAGCACTTTGTGGTTGGATGTTCCTCCAAAACCATGGAGGTTGGGCTGAATGGAGCCATTAAAATTTGCCTGATCTTGTGCATAGCGTAGTGACTCTCTAGTGGCCTGGCATCCTTTTCAGGGTGTCACTCTCCTGTGAGTATGCTTAGAAAGGCTCCACAGCAGCTCCAGCAACAGAAGCCTTACTGACATGGCTTGCTTTCCTAACACTGTTTCGTGCGGTGGCTCCTGGCATGAAACAGCGCTGAAAAACATCTCCAAGCTGACGTTGCCATGCCATTCCACCATCAGCCAGACAGCTGTCACATCTGAGGAACAGGAAGTGAGGTCACCGTCCCCCGACATCGTCCTCCGCCGCGACAACGAGTTCCTGAGCAGTCAGAAAGCGGCGTGGGACTCCTCCGACGGAGAGGGAGAAGCGGAGGAGAGGAAAGTTCCCGACGTCCGCAGGGACGACCTGGCGTCCAGACGGGCTCTGCGCGGGCCCTCTGCTCCCAGGGTGCACCAGTTCGTACCCCCGCCGGCCTGCAGCCTCAGAGACCAGGAACGCTGGGAGGGCATTAGACGGGCTTCACAGCATGCCCTCCAGGAGAGGAAGAAGAGGTCTGCTGTGTGTGTGTGTGTGTGTGTGTGTGTGTGTGTGTGTGTGTGTGTGTGTGTGTGTGTGTGTGTGTGCGTGTGCGTGTGTGTGTGTGTGTGTGTGTGTGCGTGTGAGTGAGCACGTGTGCGTCCATTTTTTACCTTCTCACTAAAACTCTCTTTCCTCGTCTATTTCTTTGGGTGTGTTTCTGGGTTTGACGTGATGTGTGTGTGTTTGGTTGTGGCACGGCTATACGGGCTCTGTGATTGGACAGTGACCAAGGGGTGGTCCCTGACATCATCACACGCAGAGACAACCCCTTCCTAAAAGCCACCCCTCGTCCCGAGGAAGAGGATGAGGAGGAGGAGTGGCAGGAAGGGAAAGTTATGGCGCTGCCCAATAAGCAGAAGGATGACCTGGCTCGAAGGCGGGCTCACAGCAAGCCCCTCCCTCATAGGGATGGACCAGTGAGTTTTGTTTCTGCCCCCATGAGCCAGGCAGACATGCAGAAGTGGGAGAGACTTAGGATGGCTGAACCCAGGTGCCTAGTGAACACACACACTCCACCATCTGTCTCTCTCTCACAAGCACACACATACTGTACATACTGTACATGTATGCATGCGCGTGAGCACACACACAAACACACACAAACATCATTTTAAAAGTCCAGGATCCCTGTTCTGGATTAGTCAAAATTTTATAGTTGCTCACATCTGGATAGAATGGCTAATGGTGTGCGACGTGCATGCGTACGTGAGTGCGTGCGTGCGTGCGTGCGTGCGTACGTGCGCTACAAGATTGTCTGTGCTGTTCGTAGAATCGTATCTAAATCATAGCATATAAAGTAGGTTTTCAAACTGTTAGATTTGAATAAAACAAGGAATTCGAGGAATCCACGTAGTTCAGCAATATGTGTCTACTTTGTCTTCAATTCATTGTATCTACTGGTCTGCTGTTTTAGTTGTCTTTGTACTCAGTTCCCACCCTCCCTCACAATGTTTTCCGCTGGTTGTTTATTCTCCTCATTATTATATCTTTAGTCTTCAAAGACAGGCTTTATAAGGGTGTTGGGAACTGGCAAGGGACTGTGCTTATGTGGGCGTGTGCGTGTGTGTGTGTGTGTGTGTGCGTGCGCGCGTGCGTGTGTGTGTGGATGAGTGTTTGCCTGTGTCTGTGAGAGAAGAGGATGTTGGCACTGAACTCCGAGTAGCCTTTGTTTGTCTATCCTGTGCTGATGTCATTAGATTTGTTCCATGTTTCCATGGTGACAGCAGCATTATTTTTGCCAGAGAAATGTGTTTATCTGCAGAGATCAAGACTTGCGTGTGTGAGCGTGTATGAATCCATCACAACACCCAACACTTGTTGTTGTCCATCTCTCTATCCACACTTCATTTCCAATTCATTGTCATCCATATTTTTATTTTATTTATTTATTAAAGGTACACTCCTTGATTAGTGTCCGGAACTTCGGAATTACCCACCGACAGTGCATGGCCCTTCTGCACCTACAGTATATGGTGCGGAGTGGCTTGTACTCTTCTCTACTCCCCTTAAAGAGCTCCTAGGCTCATACTATTCTCTACTCCTTCCCCACAGCCAGACGTGCTTTCATCCACATTTGTGTGCCAGTGAGCTGGGGCAGATATTTAGGCTTTTGGGAGCACAAACGCACTGCATCTTTGGTCCAGAACTCCCCTTGTGGCTGAAACCAGAATTTCAAAAATGTCAGATAAATCCAACCCACTCCACTCTTCCTATTCCAGGCCTGCACCTGTCTCTACACCCCCCCCGCCCACACTGGCTGCCTTCCACGTGCGTGTCTAAACATAAACTGTGAGCAGGCTGACATTTGTGGTTATTAAGGTGCTACATTGCAATCGAGGAGTCCACCTTTACAGTAGAACATTCCCGTCCTCTGTCTTTGTTTCTCATTGTTTCTTTTATTTTTCTGTCTGTTCGCTTCTACAATTTCCTCTCCTTTGTGAATACGTGTGTGTGTGTGTGTGTGCTTATTGGTGTGATTGCAAACCTACAGTGAGCCTAGCCCAGCCCCAATGTGTCAGGCATGTCTGGAGAAAGGTTATGGGAGTCCCCTGAGCGGCTCATCAAATGCTGGACGGGCTCATGGCAAAGTTGTGACCATTGGGGGTGTGACTGAGATCGAGCAACCAATAAAAACACTCACTTCAAGGGAAGGGGAGGAGTCAGACTTACTAAGGCGACTCCTTGCCAGGGCCTCTGTTGCAATGCCAACTATTGGCCTGGTCTCCCAGCTTACTGAGCGGGAACACAGGTATGGACCCATAGTATGGACTGGGCCTGAAGCTTGCTTATAAAGTGGCCTAGATTAAATATATAAATACATGAAATAATGGCTTACGTCGAGGCTCTGTAAAGATATTTACTCTTGTCAATGCATTTTGTGGGCTAATGAAACAAAGCGATTGTTGCTATTTCGGAAATGTTTGAATATAGGGACTATTAGGCTGCATTTAGTCTGATGTCCTTGAATTGTAGTGAGATATACAGTATATATACACATACAGTTCACAGTACGTTGTCTGTTGGAGCGTTACGTATTATAAGATCATGTACACAAATGTATCACTTCCTCAGTCAGTTATAAGAAAACTCCATTGGCTCCATTGCTGCAATGCACATTTTTCAGTTTCACCCAAACAGATTTTACTAACAGTAAACCAGGCAAGTCCCTTCCCTCTATTCTGGCCTTCTACTCTACTCCTGCACGTTTCTCTGCATGCGCTCCTATCAGCATCTGTATATGACCTGATGTGTTTGGGATGGACAGGGAGCGGACGCCACAGTCACGTGGTTACAACTCTGTGTCACCACCTCCCAGTCAGCTGGACGGAGCAGGCGCCCAGCAGACCGCCCCCCCACCACCCTGGGCCTCTGAAGTCCCCTCCACCCCTGCGGAGCTGGACGCCCGTCTGGCCCAGTACGAAAGGCAAGAAAGGGAGGACGAGGAAGAGGAGGAAGAGGAGGATTTGCGGAAGATGCCAGATCTGTGTAAAGATGACATGATGGCCCGGAGGACAGGAGCCTTCCATAAAGCGGGCGGGGCTTCCGTGGCCACATCCGGCCGCTTCCTGCCCCCGCCGGCGTGGACGCGCAGCGCACGGGACGTGGACTGTCCAGACGCGGCACCCCGGAACAAGACGGTCGTGCAGGCGGAGAGGAACAGCAAGCTGGATGTCAGGTGGGCTGGGATCTGTGTGTGGACAGCTACTGGCCCACGTCTGTACTAACGAGCATGGCGTGCTTTGTGTCTCGGAGACGCCGTCTACCGTTTCCTACATAATGAAAGCGTCTTCTCTCTTAGAGCGGAGCGTCGGCGAGCTCGACCAATCCCTGACAGCTCCGTGATCCAGTCGTCCGCCCATAAGAAACCTGACTACGATGTTTATGATGACGATGATTATGATGATGAGGATGAAAACGGCCCTGTGCCAGACCTGGAGAAGGATGACATGATGGCCCGAAAGACTAGGTCCTTCCAAAACCCCACGGCAGGACGAGCAAACCAGTCGTTTAACCAGTTTTTGCCCGTCCCCAGATTAGTGGCCACACAGAAACCCCCCCCTGTGTGTGGAATGAACCAACTTTTTAACAGACCTAAACATGCAGCTAAGATGCAGAACAGGTATCAGCCATGGGCATGTACCGTGTGTTTATATGTATTCCTCTGATATTAACTCGGTGAACATTAACATCTCCTAATAGATAAGTTGATGTGGATTTGTTGAAGCGATTGACCTGCTGTCATTTGAGCATGATATGAAGCTTGACGACGTGGTTGGTGTGTTTCTTTTGGATCATCCGTCGGCTGTGAGGAGATTGTATTTTTGGTCATGTGTTTGCAGGGCTTAAGCGAGCATTGCTTGACTCAGACGTGGACTAACCAGAGCTTCCGTGGTCATGTCTAACCGTGGTTGGTGTGGTTTTATCCTGCGCCATTATGATTGCATGATATACTTCAAGCATTCTTTAGCATTCCCTGCTAACCTGCTCCGTGTCACTGGCTTGCTCTCAGCAGCGGGAAGGTGGAAACTTTGACTCCACCCACTAAAGCCCTGACTTCGGAAGCCCCGCCCACACAATGCATAGTGCAGACGGAGGTGAAGGAGGCGAAAGAGGAAAAGGAGGAAAAGCAAGCAGCAAATGAGACATTAACTAGCTCCTCCATCATCTCTGCCACAAGCCTGTCCTCTCCACCCCTCACTCCTTCACCCTGCTCACCCGCCATCCATCCTCAAAGTCTGGACGCGCCGAGCAGAGAGGAGTCGGAGAGACCAGAGGACAGCCTCGAGGAGCAGGTCGAGGAGCAGGTTGAGGAGAGGAGTAGAGTCTGGGGCGGACACCCTCCCAGAAGACCCGTGTGGCTGGAGGAGGAGGAGGACCTTGCTCGTATGATGTGAGATGCCTCATGAACTAATGCATGCATACCCACCCACGTGTTAGCTTACGTTAGCTTGGGAGCGAAGACGAGATTCTGGACCGCTACTTTCGAGCTTGTAACCTTCCCTTGAGATTCTGAGCATAGCGACCCCACCCTCCTCCCTGTTATTTTCCAATTAATTTCATTAATTTGATTCTGTTATTGTTTTAGGGTGAGCCGACGAGTGGCTTTTATGTCTGAGGACATTGAGTAAGTCTACCAGTGTAAATCTTGGATGCATATGCATGACACATACAGTGTAGACACACACACACAGACTGAAATTGCATGAAAATATAATATGAACATGACTAATCAATGCTTGCATCCATGATGTTGTGAGGTTATATAGTTGGGTCACTAACAGCATGTCCATGCATGTATGTGTTGTACATTTCAGTTCATTTGTAGTGCAGTACGTACACCGTACCATACTAACAACCATGTGTTATCTCTGTGCACTGTGTTGTTGCTTAGTTGCTTGCAAGCCCATATGGCGTTGAGTGCTTTCATTTGTGCATACATGTGGAGTTAGTGTGTATGCAACTGGGCAGTCCACACATGCATGCGAGGCGGGCGCACTAGCAAGGAGATTATGTCGAGCTGTCCTTGAGGTGTCGGAGGAGAGTGAGGTTTACCTTACTACACAACACTGCCCTTACGCATACACTACAAGTGCAAGAGAGGAGAGCTCGGTCATAAGTAAGGGGGCATCATTATGGCTGGGGTTTTCAAAGTTTGACTCATGCCCCATAGGGGAGAGCTTCAGAAGTACATATCAAAGATACCTCAGACCTCATACAACACCTGGAACAGAGTAAGCGCAACAGGGAATTGGCCTCTGACATGATCCCTCTTGCCTTTACTGACACATGCTGTGTATTTATCCCCCTCTAGGAGCGTGAGTATGAGTGACATGCTTATTAATGAAGAGGAGGTGGAACAAAACCAGCCGCTGAACCAGTCGCGATTTGAGCGCATGCAAGAGCAGTACAACAACTACCTGGGGGATGAGGACCAATGGCAAGACGTAAGGAGGCGATAGAGGCCCGCGCTAGTAATAGAGAGCATGTAGTTTGTGCTCTGAATCGGCGGGGGGGGTTATGTTTATATACAACTGTAACGGACAATATTTAACCTTAACATCTCGGTGTTTGTTTGACGCTGCCATAGGACCTGGCTCGCTGGAAGAACCGTCGCCGCAGTGCCTCCCAGGAGCTCATAAAGAAAGAGGAGGAGAGGAAAATGAATGAGAAGAAGATGAAGGAGGAGGGAGGTGATGCCTTCAGAAGGAAGAGCATCAAGACGTACAAGGAGATTGTGGAGGAGAAGTAAGGGCTGTAACTGGAGCATTACGTGTGAGACATGAAGTCCCAGATAAAAGATGCGCTGTGCTTAAAGGTGGAGTCAGGGAGAGAGTGTTGAGCGGGTGCTTCCCCAGAAGCTCCGCCCCACACATTGGACACACATTGCCAAAGCTAGCATAGTGCTGAATTTGGAAAAGTGTACTAACTTACAATCGCTGAGTTCACCATTAAATGCATAGTATGGAGAACAGTGTGATTATTGCCACTGGGGGGCAGTAGTGACACATACATAGTACAACAGTTAAAGGATATTTTATGCAACTAAATCAACTAAACAGCCTGTAATGGGTTAAATTATCATTCTACTGAATAACCTTCACTATAGTCCTGTCATATAAACATACAATGCACACTTGACAATAAGACAAAATAAAATTTCTCCTGTCTTCTGATTCACGTTCTGATTTATTCTATTCTTCTTTCTTTTGACCAACACCTTCCATTGTCTTCCAGAGAGCGTAGAGAGGCGGAGCTGTGTGAAGCCTACAGGAATGCCAGAACTCCAGAAGAGGCAGCCATGGTTTTACAGCGCTACGCTCTTCGCTTCACCATCAGCGACGCCACCTTAGACAGTCTGAAACTGCCCAGATCATCCCATGGAGAGAGCGCTCCTCTAGACCAGGAGCACAAACCCACACAGCCCACACCAGACTCTGAGTCCTCACGTCTGTTACGCATGCCAGAACCTGTTCTGACCGAGCAGAACCAGCGACCAGAGGAGATGGAGACAAATACATTACAGGACACACCGCTTTCCTTCCCCTCCCGCCCACCTGTACCTGAAACCCCAGTCAGCCCGCTCATTAAACCCCAACACACACCACCTCCACCCCAAGACCCAAAACAGTCTCCACCTCAACAGACGGAGCCTTCCGTTGCAGTCACGCAGCCCGTTATAAATGAGACGCGAGCGCAAACCCCACAGGCTCCCTCTCAGTCTGCACAAGCGCAGCCGCAGCCCATGAAACCACACAGAGGTGTTCCTCCCTCTAGACCCGTCCCCCTGCTTACAGCCAAGCCCTACTGCCAACCCAGGAGCACAAACTCTGGGCACAAGCCAGTCAAGGTGAGCGCTAACACTGACTAGTTTGTGTCATTTCGAGGTAGAGTCATTCTGGAGAAAACTTGGTGATGCTTGAACTCCATAAAACCAACAAAAACACCTCTCCCTTCAATGTCATAGGGAGTTCCATCACCCAAACATTGGAAACGCATTGCCAAGGCTGGGACATAGTTGTGTGGTGCAGACCGCACCACTTTGTCTGTGTTCCCATTGACAGAGCCATATACTTTTTTCGGTGGGCACACAGAACAGGCGGACCGTGATTATAAATTATAATCACTCATAAGGAATCGCTTATAATCACTGACTCCACTTCTAACACTGATATGTGTTAAATGTGACACGTATAATTTAACACCGCAGTATGTATTCCCACCCCAGTGCCTAACCTCATATGCTAAACTGTGTCTGTGCCACTGTCCCACTTAGCTGGATGGGTTGGTGCGCGTGAATGGAGACGTAACGTCTGCAACACCACCACCTACCTCTCCGGAACACTCTCCAGAAGCGAGCAAGGACTCCCCTTCTAAGCAGGCCACAATGCAGCAGGAAACAGCAGAACCGGCACCAGTTCAGCAAACGGAGAAAAGGACCACGGGTTCAGGCTCGGCCATCAGCTCCTTGATTGGTGGAAGAAACTGCGTCATCACGACGACTATCGTAACAGAGCTCACACAAACTGTTGTGGAGCCATATCCCTCGGAAAACGCCAGCAACGGACAGGTTAGGAACCTATGGTTGACATAACCATAAAGGTATACATTATAGGTAAACTATTATAGCTATTATGTCTTTAGACGTCTATCTTGAAGTGGTATAACTATCATAACATAAGTCAGTCTCTGTTGATTTACAGTCATTTATGTTTTGGGTTTATTTTTAGGTCAGCGGTACCGACGAGCTGTCAGAGAAAGACAACATGCCAACATCCCCCAGCAGTATACAGGCATGTTCTCCTACCGTTACAGGTAAAACGCGCTCAAATTAATCTATCATTAGTCTGGTAGGACCATCTTGGGTTCAACAATTTTTGTTGACATTTATCAACAAATTAAGCGGAGCTGATGTGTGTCATTGAAATCATTAGCAGGTGATTGGTTAACATTAAACCAATCAGAACAAAGCAGGGCGATTTATAAACACAGATGCTTAGTTGCTTTTGGCACCAACCGAACTACCAGCCTGGATGTTGATTGAAGTATTTGTTTCGACAGTTCCCAGGCTGATAGGTAAAGCAAATGGTAAAGGCAGAACTGCCTAAAGCAGGATAATCTTCCCAGACTAACCTGTGTGTAAGTCTATTTGGAACAGTATCTATCTTCTATAATGTATCTTATTGGGTTTGTGGGTGTGTGATTTCCTTTTAAATAGAAGGACTTGAAGAGAGCAGTGTCACAGTAAGTACAGGCCACCAGTTTCTCCTTCCTCATCTGTGTGTTCTCCTTGATATTTTCCACTATTTCCTTCACCTGATTCACCCTGCTCTCCAGTAGTAGTCACCTGTACTCTTACCTTTCCTTTCTTCCTATCCTGGTGCTTCTCTTACCTGTGGTGGTGGTGGTGGTGGTTTGGTGGGGCTGATTAGATTGAGACCCCCATGTTAAACTTGGCTAAGCGGGTTAATCACTGGGTCTGGGACCCCAACGAGGAGCGCAAGCGCCAGGAGAGGTGGCAGCAGGAGCAAGAGCGCCTCCTACAGGTACACCGGTGAATGATGCCTGTAATTGCGAGTTCCTGTGTGGTCATTGGTGAATGCAGGCTGCTTGCTGAGGATCGGTGTGTGTGTGTGTGTGTGTGTGTGTCCTATAACGCATATCTCTATGTAGGAACAGTACCTCAGAGAGCAGGAGAAGCTGAAAGACGAGTGGGAGAGAGCGCAGAGAGAGGTGGAGGAGGAGGAAAGGAGACACAATGAGGAGGTGCTCACAAGACAGCACACACATGCAGATGCTATACAGTACACACTGGCCATGGCGCACACGTACAGTGGTACATTAGAATATAGAGAAACACACAATCACATACTGACTTCAGAGATGTAGAGGATCATTTACATTATACCAATCCTAAGTAGGAGTCCAGTACAACTATAGTATCAGAAGCAAAGCAAAATATCTCAAACTTTTCAATGGAATATTAGTTTATTTAAGTAGAATAAATGCTAAAAAACATGTGAACCTATGATATACTGTAGGATACAGAAATATAGACATACACTCTGTATCACTCTGAGTTTGTTGATAGTTAGTTCTTTATCTTTCATTCAGGAGAGACGTATTTTGGAGGAGACCGCTACACCCCTGACCCCTGGCCTGTCTAAACAGCAGCCCGCTGAGCCGGGAGACTGCCAGCTATCCTCCCCAAACCCTCACACGGAAGAGGGGAACGCTCCCATGCACATCAACGGCCAAAGACTCTCAAGTGAAAAGGAAGACCAGCATTCCTCCAAGCTACATTTCTTCCAGGGTGAGATTCAGACAGAAATACAGTACACGAACGTGAACTCCAAGGCCACTGTAAGTAAAGAATGTCTTGCAGGACTACACGTGGCTCTGAGTTTCCCATATAACACTGTGTCGTGGCCCTGCTTGTATAGATTCATCTTGCAATATGGAGTCCTCGAAGACACAGGAAACATGGAAGACCTCCTCGCTGGACCGCAACTCCCAGCTAACCCAGTCATGTGCTGTTAAAAGGTGAACCTCTGGTTTCTTTTTTGTTGTTTTTAGGATTTTAGGTTTGGAGATGTTGTGCCTATGCAGCACATTTGATGAAATCAGAGCTAAGATACTAATTTAAATACATTTCCATAGGACATTTTAAGTCTTTGAAGTTTTAATGTATAAACATGTACATTTATAAACGTATTCACAAATACGTACAGTATATGTATCCAATACATCTTTATTTTTTCTAAATACCCATGTAATATATTTCCACTGTACTTGTGTTCACAGATCTGGATCTCACGACACAGTCATAGACACAAATCAGTCTCCATCATCACCTCAACCTCCGTCACCTAGCAGGTATGCACGCGTGCACGCACACACACACACACACACACACACACACACACACACACACATAAATAAATACAGGTCTTAAATGATTGTTTAATACGATGTGACAAACAGTCTGTGCACTGTCTTTTTCCTTTGTGTGTGTGTGTGTGTGTGTGTGTGTGTGTGTGTGTGTCTGTGTGCAGGAGTGTTAGCGGAAAGACGTGCTGCTATGGGTGCTCTAAACCTTTACAGAAAGGAGCCGCCATGATCATTGACACCCTGGGGCTGTTTTTCCACATCCAGTGTTTTAAGGTACTGCAGACGAAAACACACATTTACAATATAACATACACACCCAAATAACAAAGTTACTTTTGACAGGCCTGGGTCCATGGCTAATACTAATTAAAGGAATCTCTCTCTCAGTGTGGAGTATGTGGTGGGCAGCTGGGGGATTCTGGTGCAGGAACTGATGTAAGGATTCGCAATGGGTATCTGACCTGTTATGAGTGCTATGGTGCATCTCGTGGTAAGACGTGCATACACACACACACACACACACACACACACACACATACACACACACACACTAACACAAACACTGTAGCTCTAGTCTAGACGTAATTTGCTAAACGCAATTTGTTAAACCATGTTGACTTCGTTGTGTCTTTACTTGCAGGTGGAAGCCAGCCAACCACACTATGATAATACTACAGCTGGACTGGAAGCACCACGGTCAACATGGTGACTAGGAGAAGAAAACTGGAATTCAGATATTCAAAACATTATTGGGAAGGTTAATATCTTCCTAACAGCACAAACAGAAAATCAAAACAGCTTTGAATATGCTGATGGTGAAGGCTGTTACAATAAAATACACACACACACCAAGGACAAAAAGTGTTTGTCTTGTAGCACAATTCCAATGCAGAAATCAATATATTCACACATTCTTACTGAAGTACCGTTATTTAACTAACGTGAGGATCTCTCCTGTCACATGCTTCAAACATTATTACGCTAAAACCATTACTGTCTTTAACACTGTCGCTTTAATATCGACATTAACAGGTTTTTGTTAAGCTAGCTTTTCCACTATGTGACGCCACTTGGCTGAGTGTATAGTGCAGGTTTGGGTTGGCTAACTTAATAGCATAACCATTGTATTGCCTTATTCTTAACGTCTTCTGGATTGTGTTAACGCTTTTGCATGACTGAAAAACATAAGCCCTACATAGGTTATTGTTTTTATGAGTATTACTCAGCTCGCCTAATATAAGTTTGTCTTTACCCAGTGGAAGTTTGACTGGAATTTCTTTTGGATGTTGTACATCACTTATTTGACTTAAGGGAATCTTAACTGTAAGTGACTGATCTAGTTACATTAGCATTTTCTTTATAATACATTTTGTATGAGAATGCATGCTACAAGTAGCCTAATAGTTTTTGCATTTTTAAATGTTTTCCTTTCAAATGTTTTACATATTGTTGAATCCGGTCAGTTAATCACATCAGATTCAGTGCCTTATTATATGAATGTGAGGGCTAGCATTTGAGCAGGAATATGTCACTCACATGGACCTCGGGTTCTAAGCACATTGTCTGTGTGTGTGTGTGTGTGTGTGCGCGCACGTGTTGTGTGTGTGTGTGTGTGTGTGTGTGTGTGTGTGTTTTATGTGTGCTGATTGGACTTGAAGCACAGTTCCATACCAGCAAAAACATGTTACCTGAATTGTTTTGAGCCTCTCCTACATATCTGATTGTCCCTTATTCAAACCCTTGCTCCTGAGCTGAACCAATGAAATGTAATGTGCTGCCTCCCAATCTATTATATTAGGCTATGCATTTTCTAGCATTTTCAAAATCCTCATCAGCCTCTATCACAAGTGCTGCCTCTCCAGAGTTTGAATTGTGTTTATCATCCCTCTCCCATTGCCTTTACATTGACAAGATAAACTTGTCTGCCATCTGTAGCTGTGTTGTTCAGAGCTGTCATTGCAAAGATGAAGGAAGTACGTGCTCATTTCAATGGCTTTCACAGCAAGTGTATGCTTGTCAATAAAATAATATAAAACAATCAATATTTGGTCTTTTATATTGTATTTTTCTGTTTATTCTGATGTAGACCAAATTACTGCATGAGTAGCAGGTAAAAGTGAATGATATTTAAGAATAATGTTAATGCTATAACAGGTCGCTCTGCACTGATTATTTGTTACCATTGTAGAAAATTGTGCTTTATATTTTAGATATATATATTAGATCTTATTGCTTAACAGTGAACGCACTGGAAGACCAGTGGAAAGTTACAGAAAGAAAACAACAGGCTTTGCCGAAGAACCTAGTGAGGGCAGCTATCTCTCAAGGTCAGGCG
>JAODUE010016019.1:2500-25512 GCA_027564755.1 Amblyopsis hoosieri
ATACGTAGAATGAACAACCATGCAGACATGTGTCATCTGTAGGTAGTTTACAGTGACATCTTTTACAATAGATACAGTCTCTAGATTAAAATAATTAAAAGGTACGAGTGAATGTCTTTTGCAGCGCAAACATGCTGGCGCACTGGCATACATTACGGGTAATCATATAGGCATATGATCGGTAACGCTACTATAATTAGATGTTTGGTGGGCGGTTGATTGGTACATCTGTTTTGAACCTTTTGCTTTAGGCATTTTAAGTATTTTTAACGTAGCTAACAGCAACCTACCTCATGTCATAATGTGCGATGAGTGATGATATTGCATCCATTTGAGAGCACCCAAAGGAAAATATATAAATCGCAATGACTGCCCTACACTCAAGGGTTCATTTCAGTAAAGGTTTCAGTGATCTAGTCCAAGAAAATACATATCTGGTCATGCTGTTCCTCCTTAGTATTAAATGTTCTGACACAATGCTTTATGTTTACAACCACACGCGCATGCCCTGTGTACCTGTAGGCTACGCGACACGTGTAAGTATCAGATAATTATACGGCTCTAAAACACATTATTTTAGTATTTTACCCCGTTTAAAACTAAAACGTATAATGTAGATTTAGTGTAACCGATCCGAGGCACCAAACTTTGCGTTTTAATTCGATCCGGTGGGTACAGATTGTATAGGAACATGGCACCGGGTTTTGGTACACAGCCCTACTTACAATACTATAGCATTAAATTAAACATTGGTGGCCAAAATTCAAAATTAAAATGTAAAATGTAAAACCCGGCAATGTCGAACCCTGGTTGGATGTATCCGTTATATGGTCAGCCCCTAGTTGTGGCTAACTCACTCCTGGTGAAAGGTCCATTAACCCCAAATTGCTCCAGTGGAACTTGATGCACTGAATTCTTCCTAAATAGTTATATTTTATTTTCCATTGCAATAGAGGGAAGGCTATAATCTGATCTGGGTTAATTTTAAGAGTTTTTGGCATACTGGAATAGGGCTGTGCGTAGGGCTGGACTATATGGCCAAAATTGGATCACAATATATTTCACAATTTCGGTCGATACGGTATAATTCCGATATCAATATGAACAATATAAGCCTCAGAAAAACTGTTAAGAACACCAACAACGGAATACTTACAAACTTCTGAAAAATGTATTTGCCCAGTCTATAAAACCTCCTGTGAAACTATAATATATTAGAAATAAAGTACAAATAAATGTTCACCTTTTAGCCTTTATGCAAACAAGAAATGTGAAATTACAGTTTATAACTCAACAAAACTCAACTGTTATTTTCTTTCTGTTGGTACTATAATTTACGAAGGCTATATTTATGTCCGCCAGTAAGTGTCAGTAGCGTTCTGGTGTGCGTGTGACTAGCACTGTGGTCCATAGAATTAGACGCAGCCAAGTTCCACAGAATGCAAGCCATTACTGACTGTTAGCAGAGGAAGCTGAAAAAATGCATAATATTAAGCCTTTGTTACATTTACATTAGTTGGTGAGTGTGGATAAAATGGTTTAGAACATGAAATTAATTATAAAATTATATAAAAAAATAAAATGTATAAATTATATGATCATCTTTGTAAAGCGCGCAGCACAATTTAAACGCTGGCTGGTGGTGTGATTGCAGTCACACATCCACCTCTAACCTACAACCATGAATCGTTCGCCGGCATTTTTTCACCAGTTTTGCTAGTGTCTTGCCTGTTAGCTTTAGCTAGCTGTGATGACGAGGTAGCTAATATGGGAGTGTGTTTGAGACCCGATATAAACAGCTTAACACACTTTTCTATGCGTGTGGATGGAGTGTAGTTATGGTAACAATAAAAATAAATGGCACTCAACCTGTTGGAAGTGGAACCACATTTGGAACAGGTACCTAGTGCGGGTTGCATGATTGTCATTGTCAGATTCTGAGTCTTTCTTTCATCTCCTCTCCTCACTGTGGTTTAGAGATGGCGGGGGGCTCCTCTCCACTATACACGCAATGTAAGCACAAGCCTGGTAGGGAATGTGGTGGGGGCATTGTTGGACGACCAGAAACTATTTATTAATTACATTTACAGAACGTGTGCTATATGTATTTTTATCGGGATGTAAAATTACTACCTCTTTCAAGATATGACATTTTGGTCATAGCTAATGTAAATTGTACTGCATAAAATCAAAACTTATTATGCACTATAATGTACTAGTTGTTTTTTCTTACACAAATGCAATTGCACTTCATAAAGCACCACTTTGAATAATTTATTTTCCTGTGGAAATGCTCAATATGATGATGCATGTTTTTTTATAATGGCTTAAATAATGGCTTTGAGGGATTTGCCTCAACGACTTTATACAGTTTAGAGTTGGTCTATTTCTCTACAGAGATCAAAGACTTGAACAGTATGACATCCTTTACCAGTAACATACCGGTGTTGATGTCTCGACAAAGTTTATTGCTGGACAAATGGTGCAGGACATTTTAAAAGCAGGCAAATGTATATTTTTCTTTTCATTCAGTTTTTTACCTCCTATGAAATGTATTTTCCATCTAGTTCTGAATTGTTGTACTGTCAGATGTTATAAAACAAGACAAATTATATTGTCTCCCAGATACAATTGTGGGAATGAATATTTCAAAACAAACTCTCCTCTGAAACCTGCATCATAATTTCCGTTATCTTGCTATCATGGACAAAGAATACTAAAAATGGTACAATAAAAACGTTTATGGGTGCTGACTTGCGTGCGGTAATTGTGTTTGCACTGGCATTCGTCATAGCTCAAGACCCAGACGGGTTTCCTCCATCACCACCTCTTTCCTGTGCTTTGCAGTTGACATGTTTGAATTGTGCATGTACCCCCCCATCACTCCACCCCACTCCCAGAGCCGGTGCTCACACAGTTGGTTGAGCTTCATCCCAGCTGCGCTGCCCTGAGCTTGCATCTCTACCTGTCAGTCAGCTCACCGATGTACATTTGCTGCCAACTACAATTTGTCCTCTTTTGCTCTTGTTCATCAAGAGCACAGTCTGCCCTGCCATTTCTGTTTCCTGTGTTTCCTTGACTCCTCCTGTGTGGCGGAGAAAATCCTATAGCGCTTTTTGGAGACTGAATCCTGTCACTGGAGTATCCTGTTGAGCGGTTTATGGTGTGTCTAAGTCTGTTGAATCATATGACAAGGCTTTCTGAAGGGGTTATACAAGTAAACTTGCCTGAATCTTGTCGTCTATACTGTACTTTTATTTTTTCTTCTTTATTGTATGCACACATAATTGTATGCACTTTAGTAGCTAGGCCATTACCTATTGCACTTTATTAGCTAGGCCGTTACCTATTGCATTTTATATGGTTGATTATGTGGTAATGGGTATAAAGACATTATGCTGCATTTGTTCTATTTAGAATATTGTTTGCTTATAATTGCTGGTATATGACCTGTCCAACTACTGACAAATGTACTACATGTAAGTCGCTTACATAAACTGACTTGCATGTACAGTCGCTTTGGATAAAAGCGTCAAATTCTCATACATTGTCGTTTTCACACAGTTCACTCGGTTTGTTCTGGGTGGTATAATGTTGATTTGCCCAACCGTTTAGATTAGTGTGACTTTGTGAAGGTACTATTAAAACCCAAGTACTGCCTGTACACTGTTGAGGGAATGGGTGCCATGGGATAGAATTGCTCACATGTCAGTGTGTAAATTGGGAGCTTGACCAGTTAATGGGTATATTTTCAGTTAGTCATGCCTGCAGGAGCTAGATCTGTTCTCCCTGTATTTACTTACACACACACATGCGGCTGCCATGCCAACAGATTGTTCAGCTTTATTGATCAGTGTTGTTCTCACACCCTCCCATCACGTCGTCTTCCTGAATCAACACGGAACATTTGGTGAAAATAGCTTTCTGGTTACCCTGACCCCGGCAGGCTCATCTCTCTGTCTGCCGTCGCGGGTTCATTTTTTACAAGTGCCTCAGCCTGTCTGGCTCCCAGCTGAGCCGTCCATGCTTTGGCAGACACTAATGGCTGCACAGTCTTGCACACCTGGTCATTTCCACGGTGCACGGGTTGTTTTGCCCTGCTTGGCTTCTTCGTTCACGGATTAAGGAGAGCGCAGTCACGGTTATGTGTCCTGTCTGCTCCGTGTGCCCCTAGGTACGACAAGGAGGGCCACGCCATGGACGGCCAGTCTCTGACTGAATTGCGAGGTGGGAGCGGAGGCGCGGCAAACACCAACTGGAAGACCCTGGCGGACATCAAGGCGGAGCACTTGGGACACGGAGAGAAGGTACGGACACAATCAGCCTTACCTTGATGCACACACGAAACGTTGCAGAAGTGGCTGGCACGGGCATATTGTTATTCAAGACCAATTCTTTCAAGCTGTCCAAGGACGAGCTGAGAGCGGTGTTGAATCTAAATGGTGCATGCAGACGAACTACATTTGTTATCATACACTGTATTGCAGATCTATATAAAGTGTCCCTGCCGGGTAACCTTCTCACGCTGCTATCCAAGGATGCCGCACAGTGATGAATCTTTGTCATTTTCTGTTGCTCGTATCAAATGACTGTGCCATGTGGATCCTGGATGTTCTGTTTTTAAAGAACAGGCACACAATGATTCTGATCCCTCTCCAATCATTAATCACCTGCATAGTGTGTGTTGTCTCCCAGCCGGGTTATATATTTTTAGGCGAAAGTTGCATTTATCAGTGGTATTGATTGGGACGCTAATAGTGGCCTCCGTTCCTTGCACTGTTTAATGAGATGATCGTCCCCAGATAGGCAAAGTAATGTTCCTCTGTAATATTACACCCGTGAATATATTTCTCAATATGCTGCGTACATTTCTACCTGATATCGTGCATGATATATAGGAAAACAATTTTGTTAAGCAAAGAATGGAACCATTTGATTTATCTTAAGTAAATGGAAGGTGTTGTGACAGCATGACGAGACAAAAGAAACACTTTTCCTGTGACGTCAGAACAGGCTTGGGATTTGGTAAAACGGACAAGAAAAAGGACAGACATCCTTTGGAAAACAAACTGGACCACAAACGTACATACTGTAGATGATACAAGATGCAGCATTATGTTCACAAGCCTTGATTTAAGGCCAAATCCTAGTGTGAGTGTTTATTTTGGTTTGAAGGAGGCTGAGGAGTAGAAGAGTTATTGGATCAGGTGTGTGTGTGTGTGTTTGTTTTCTGCCCAAGGTTGTGAGTGGTGCTTGCTGACTTCTCCTGCCCACATGTTTCTCTGCTCTTGCCACGTAGCTGCAGGGTCACCAGCCATCACCTGTCTGTCTGGTTGGTACTGCTTATGGCTCAGTGTAGCCGCTGTAGCTATTCATCACCTCCACGCCTTCAGCCAAGCCGGCCTCCTTAACATTCCTCTCCCACAATCTCGTTCCTAATTGCCAACTGCTCACCTCCTTCCCCCGAAGTCCCGACTGTTGTGTTAGCATCCTGTCAAGTTAACAGTCCTTTATCTTTCCATGGGCTCACTGCTGTGCCGCAGCCGCTTTGACCTTGGCCGCTAGAGACTTGTATTGCGTTTTGGCATGAGTGCTGCGACTGCCAATGGAGCTGGGCTCTGGCTGTGTTCAGCCCGTGGAGACGCCAAGCAGACTGTGGCGTAGGGTCAAGCCTCAAGACCCTTGTGACCAAAATCTGCTGCTATTAATCGTCCCTGTCACAGTCTTTGTGTCATAATCTCACGTTTTCACAATGCATGCATGCCCTCTGCCACAGTGAGCGGCCTCCCTCCTCTGCTTGACAATGTTTGTTTGTGGTAAAATAGTTTGTCCTTTTCACTCTTGAGATCATAGTAAATTGGACATTAGCTTGAGTTGTTTACTTGAATAATTGGTACTCTTTTGTAAAAGATGCAAAGGTGTGTGGTTTATAGTTGTAAGTTGGTGCATCAGCCATTTATTAATAATAATAATAATAATAATAATAATAATAAAGTCCTAGTCAATGGGCCCTTGTGTTCTAATGAGCTCTGATTTGGCCATTCTCATTTACTGCTCTCTTATTTTTTTTATATTCAAGGTGATTCAGAATATCAATTGTTTATTTTTTGGAAAGTTAATTGGGGTCGTATTCTTTTGGCACAATGCACAATGGTCAGGATTTATCATTTGAATGAGAGGGAAGAAAATACATTCTCTTTACTGTTCCTTTTTATCCCCCCCCCCTTCCCCATTTATTTTCTTTGAAAGCCTAAAACATTTGCCTCCGGGTGTAGTTTAGATATTGAGCTTTAGAGGGAGTTACTTCAGTGTGTAGTGTCCTCATTGTCCAGCTTGTCCCTTTGTCTAAGGATTTATAAATAAGGCTTTTATTGTTTAGATATACTGTATAATTGAAGTGAGTTAAATTATTAAATGTTGATTCCTGCTTCTTGCAACACTAGTTACATTTCTTTGGTAATCTATATTTAAATATAAATTGCATGTTTTTGGCTTTCAGTGTTAACTATTTGTAGTGATTAGATTTGTGGTAGATATTATTATTGTGGTGAGAGGGATGAAACTTTTGCTGTGGTTTCAAGGTCATAGCTGTAGCGGGATGTGACCTTGGAGCTACCCAAGGTCCTACCTAGAAAGGTCAGCCTGCCTGACAACAGGCAGAGGCTGTTTCTGTACCTCAGATTAAGTTTTATTCTAGTTTTATACATATGTAATGCTATGTTTTTAGTAATGGTGTGTGTGGTATTTGCTTGTGTATATGCAGCAGAAATAAGCATTTCATAGCTTAATCTGTTTGTGCGTTATCAGGGGTCAAACTTTGAACTATGCTGTACAATTATTGAGGAAGTAGCTGACATGATCTGTGCGTTAAAGGTAAAGTCGGCTAATTATAAGAATACACATTTCGTCAAATTAACCAAATATTTTTTTTTTTTTGTCAATTTGTTTTTACCAGAAAACAGGAAAGAAAGAAAACAGTACGTGATCATGAAAACTAACATGTTCAAACACTGTTTGCCATGACAGCAATGACACTAGATATCAACAGTTGATGATCATTGGACTGTTCTTGAGGCAATGTGAAATCACCCATTATCAAGGTAAACAAGCTTAACTCCAGCAGAGACCACACAGATCATTTAAGGTTTTAATAAATGTTTTGTAGATATCGTTGTACCTCAAAGAGGAAAGGTGGTACAATGTACACAAAGAAATCCAAACACAAACACTGTAAAGAGTTTGAGAAAGTCCATGTTTTTATTTTATATATATATATATATATATATATATATATATATACACACACACACACATATATGTGTGTGTATTTTATTTTAGAGAAGGACCAAAACCACCTTTTGAGTAGGACCAGTTAATGCATGTAAATTAAATTATTGCATGCACTTTGACACAGGCACTGCTCTAGACTACTTTTCACACTTCAGGGGTCTTCAGCCAAATGGTAGGAAAGCATTCTAGAAACTATAGGCATCTGTGACTTTATCAAGGTCTTTATCAAGGCAGTCAATATGGTTTTTAATGGTTTTCATTCAAAAATAGTGTATAGAATGACCATTTCAGATGCATGTTCCAGCTCTTATTCAAACTTTGGGGAATTAATGGCATATAAATGCCAATAAACAAATTTAACATCTCTTAACTAGTCTGTCCTATGGAAAAGCAAGTTTGACAGTAGCACATATCTTAACACATAAAAATAGTGGCTTTTCTCCAAAATCCTCTACCTATTTTGATTGAACATATTATACAATACAATACATTATTCTAAATATAGGCTGACTTTCTGTTCTGAATGGTCTGCAAACCAGTGCTGAGCATTCTGGGTAGTGTAATAAAACCAAAAATACCAATCATAAGCACTTGAACCCAATCATTAAATTATCTTATGTTATAAAAGAAACGGGAAAAAAGAAGGAAAAAAAATTATGTTTTTGAATACAAATACAAAACAAACAAATAAAAAATAAAAAACAGAAAGAACAACAAAAAAAACCAAACACAAATAGGGTATGATATATAATTAAGGCGAGTTAAAATATTGCAGAATATTTTGGCCCCTGTGTCTCAAACAGACCGCCACAACAGTCACATTGCCCCCACCCCACCTCTTTTGCTTCAGAGACGGGAAGGAAATAAAATTAAAGACAAAAAGTGAAGCAATGAACATATGAAATAATAAATGTGGTCCTCTTTGGAGAGAAAGTCTTCTCATTTGGTTTCGGTTGTCTTCCTCAGGAGTGCATTAAAGGGAACAATAAGGAACATCCTTTCTCTTGAAAAAGTAACAAAAGAAAATAAATCGGGAATCAAACGAGGAGAGAAAAGTTGAGTGCTGACTAGTTAGTAAGGTGTGTGGCTTTCCCTCTGTTTCTTTTTCCCGGGACCATTTTGTGTTCTGTGCACTAGATAAAGGTAGGCCGAGACTGAGACGTATAAAAGAGCAAATTGTTTTTGTTTTTTTTCGTTTGTTTATTTTTATTTATTTTTTGACAACCTGATATGACAATGCAATGCACCGAGGGAGGGTCCGCCTCCTTCCCCCTTTTAAGAGCAGTGGTGCTGGGTGCTGCGAGAGAGAGAGAGAGAGAGAGAGAGAGAGAGAGAGAGAGAGAGAGAGAGAGAGAGAGAGAGAGAGAGAGAGAGAGGGAGGAAGTGATGTCATCCTGTCGAGTCAAAAGCCACTTTAGGCAATATCAGTATTCCACTGAAGTGTCTTTGTCCACCTCCGCTTTGCGTCGCCTCAAAAGGCTCCGGGGGCAAGGAGGAGTGTGTGTGGGTGTGTGTGGGGGGGGGGGGGGGTGTCAATGGAGCCAGCTTTGACCTTCTCAATGTGTGGGGATAGTGTCGAGAGGGACCCCTCCTACCACACCCCCTCCCCTCCCCTCCCCAGGCTGGCTGGCTCCCGGTGCGCGGAGGGCGATGGACGTTTGCTCCCGCCGTAGCTTGTCCAAAGTGCCGAGACGCCATCACCCCCCCCCCCACACACACACTTCCCACGCACCCCTCCTCCACCTCTAAATCCTTGTACCGCAGGAATACCGCGGGCCAAGAGCAGGGGGAGGGTGGAGAGGACAGGAGTGGGCGACTCCCCCCCGCCCGCCAAGCCTGTCCCTCTCAGACCCACTCCTGCATGGAGCGCTTGCAGTACAGTATGTGGCGCGGCGTGCCCTTGCGCTTGAACTGCACCACGGTGTACACCAGCACCAGCAGGCACAGCGTCAGCACGCACGGCACCACGATGGCGACGGCTTTCACCGCGTTGGCCTCGTCGTCCAGCTCCATCACCACGTCCGACGCGCCGCCGTCGTCGTCGCCGCCGTCGTCGTCCGCCGCCGCCGGCCGCTCGGGGTCGCCCGACGCCGACGTCAGCTCGCAGCCCATGAAGTCCTTGACGATGGACCTGGGGTAGCCCGGCTCCACTCGCAGCCGCTGGTTGTTGAACTTCCAGTACTCCTTCCCCTTGTAGAAGTAGGTGAAGCCTGGCAGGGGGCAAAACAATACAGGTCAGCGCGTTAGCACGCGCAAGCTAGCTATGGTAGCACACGCTACAGTAGATACTGTTGCTCTAGTCTTGGGGCGACAGTAGCGCAGTGGGAGGAGCATGGCGATCCAGAAGTCACTGATTCGAAACTGGCTAACTCCTCACCAACTGTCCAGGTGTCCTTGAGCAAGACACCTACCCCTAACTGCTCGCGGTGGTTGGTTGGTCAGCAGCAATCACAGTCGGTGTATGAATGTGTAAATGTGAGGCAATCCTGTACAGCGCATTGAGTGGCTAGAAGGTTAGAAAAGCATTACACTGTATATAAATGCGCGCTTTGATATTTTGATTGACATGCACGACCAACATACATACTGTACATAACTCAATGACCAAGTAACGACCAGACGTTAAACGTATACAGAGGAATTCATTGGGAAACTTAACGACATGAGTCTGGCTGTTTGCAGGTCTTGTAAATCTGTTAAGTAGGCTACGGTTACTGCTTAAAATATATGTAAAACTGAAATTGGTAAATAATCCACTTGAATTAGTAAATAAACCACTTTAATTTAATTGGCTGTTAGCCAATGAAAATGTGTAGAATGTGCCGTCGAGCTTAGAGGGGTATATGTATCAGAGCACAGCACATATTCGCTTATGTGACGTAGTGTTAATGGACGAAAGGCTACTTTAGCGCTAGCTAGCCCTTGCTAGCTTTGCATTGATGATGTTGATGACATGCTTATGACATATGTCACTGTCTTTCAAACCCCTGCGTGAGTTTTATGCCATGTAACACACACACACACACCCAATGTATAGCCTACAAACACACACATTAACATGCAACAATACAGTCTCTCATTTGTTGAAACTCATTTTCCAATGAAATAATACCCAAACTTTTCCCACTCTACTGAGATACCTGTTATTAGTATTGACTTTTAGTATTGAGTTTTTCTTAAACCTTTATATTACCCCACAAAAAAAGAACACCAGTGCAATATGTAACTGGAGTACCCTTTGCCCTGACAGCATGGTGAATGAAACATATGAAATATAATGTTTTCTAAATGTTGGCCATCAAGCCATTTCCTGAAATCTTGCAGTTGTGGGTCAATAAACGAGTCAACAATATTGCCTCTAGCTATCCCTGAGGACCAATTAAAGCTTAAGTATCATAACAGACACAATATCCCCCGGTTAGCAGCTATTGCTTGTGTGGATATGTAAGTAGGGGTGGCAACTCTCATGGCGTACAGAGTAATTAAGAAGCCCACTTTGCCACGCAGATCTGTATTCATTTTGATGTGCCAGACTCCCCTAAGGCTGCCACCGCTGAGACAACCAGAGAGCTGTTGTCTCTGTGCTTCATTTGGAACGCAGATAAAAACATTACCTAATCTCGTCCCTACATTCTACATGCTATCTCCTACATAACCCACGCACTGTACAGTATATAGGCCTATTAACCTGCACCAGATAGATAGATAGATAGATAGATAGATAGATAGATAGATAGATAGATTTACCCCAGAAGGGAAATTAGGTCCGACAGGTCTAACCTTATCTCTCCCTCTCTCCCTCTCTCTCCCCCCCCAGTTTTCTTTGTGTCTCTTCATTCCTATGTTTATTATTCATGTGCGGAGAAAAATAAGGAAAAGAGCTTTCGCCTTCCAGATCGTGGTGTTGGTGTGCGTGGGGATCCTAAGACAGAACGGGGGACGCAGCCTTTAATTAAAGCCTTGGCGTGTTTGCATGACGTGCTTGCCCTGTGTCTGTGTGTGTGTGTGTTTCTGTATTCGTGGCAAAGCAAAGAGAAAGAACACGTGTTTGTGAGTCATGACAAACAAATCACCGACCTAACAACAAGGGACTGAGACAGTTAACTCTTCTTCGTTGCTGCGATGTTTAAGTTGTTTGAAATAACAAGTCTCGCAGAGCCAGCCTTTACTTACAAGTCTGGGACACGACGGCTAACTCCGTTACGATCCGCCTACTTGACAGGAGAGGTATTTTGATTGACATGCACTACAACCAACTACATACAGTAATGTTTGTAGGTCTTTAGTAGTAGTATGCTACTGGATACTGGTTAAAATAAATGGAAATATTGAAATTAGTAAATTAAGCAGTGCACTAGCTTGCACCGGAATTACGTATACTTAAGTAGACTTGTGAGTGACAATGCTAACAGCCAATGAAAATCTACAACACCACTTCCTGAGAGCTCTGTATATCTTACAGGGGATCACAGATACAGAAATGCATCAGACATAGAATAGCTTCCGGAAGCTTCTGGCAGCGGGTAGCCTCGTGAGCCTATACTGATCTTGCGAGCTTCAGTTTTACTTTCCCAGGAGAATCAGTAAGGAGAGCATGGAAATCCTTTTGATTCTGTGCGGTATACCTAGTGTGTGGCCAATCAGTGTCATACTGTTAGCTACGGACGTGGTTTAGGTGATGTGGATATAACACGATTGAAAAGATGTGGATATAACACGATTGCAAAAAATATTTTACTATAACATATAACATCAAGATATTTTTTACATTGCCAGTCAATGAATGGTGTTAGAACATGTTATTTCAGTTGTGACTGCGTTCAATGCATTAATACAACTCACAAACGATTATTACAACCTCGAAAACCTGCCTCCAACCTCCATAATTATAAATAATGTCCTGGTAAATGAATAAGCACACAGTTTCTCCTCCATTTTCGATCGGCAAGAGGAGGGAGGGGCATCGCCGGCACACATCTACTTTGCTTAGTAGCTACACCGTGTAACAAAAAATTTGAATAAAGTTCGATGTTGGTCAACTTTCCCAGTCGCCAAGTCGCCGGCCACTAGCAGCTGGCCGCTTCGTCGCTCACTGTTGTCACCCGCTGCTCATTGAAATGAATGGTCTGTCGCTTTGTAGCTGATTGTAGCTTGCGGTGTGAGCGCAAGGTTACAGACACAGATATCTGGCGAGTCAGGTTAGACAGTTGGCACCACGGTGCTTCGACATCGCAGAGAGACACGAAGAGCGGGACTAAGAAGAGGAAAAGCACAGACTAGTTTCCAGAGTGATGAGAGCTTGAACACACTTGCGGGGGGAATGGACGGGAGGTTAAGCTGCTCACAGGGTTAACTCGTGGGAGGTCAGCGCGGGGTCAAAGCCGCCCCAGGGGTCTCTGGGGTGAACCGTGTTGCCTGTCTTGTAGAAGCGAGCGTGGGGGCAGGGGTGGAATACGCTATTGCAGCCGGTGGTGTGGAGGGAACCCACCTGGCGCAGTGCGTGCACATGCTGGTCATGCCACACACACACACACACGAGCACACACATGCACGCACACACACACACACACACACACACACAGAGGTCCAGGAGATGGACCCACCCTTCATGCCCTACTGATGCCCGCTCCTCTTGGCAGCGTGGACCTGGCACGGCAGCCGCAGAGGGCGCAGATGGTCGCCAGCTCTCTCGGCCACCTGTCCCACTTTTTCCTGACACCGGGCCTCCCCGGCCGTCCAATAGGGACGGCTTCCACTCCCTTTCCCGTCGCGCGATTGGTTGGCGTTGACGAGGCACTTGAGTCACACTGAGGAGCATGGCTCCGCCTTCGCCCCACACCCACCCGCTGGGAGGGCCAGCTGGCTTAAACCGGAATAGGCGCCCCGCGGTGGCCCGGTCCTTTCTGCAGCTCTGCGCTAAGACCCTTAATGCGTCTGCACCTCCACTGGTGACGTGCAGCTCAGCGCCTACTGTACCGTACCAGCCGTGTTGAGACAAGGGCTCGTTCGGCCTGGGACACGGAGTGACACTGGCCAGCTAGCGAACCACCACGCATGGCGTTGAGGGTGGAGTCAGCGATAGGAAGCTAATCGGGTTGGGCCGGTAGACGATGTTGGCTGACATACAGGTGGAGCAGGCATCGTGTTTGGAAATTACAGATACATACTTGTGTGAGTGACAATGCTAACAGCCAATGGATATCGACAGTATCACTTCACGAAGGTCAGAGAGTCCTGTGTCAAGCTTCCAGGGGGTGTGTGTGAGACGTTCAGTGACATAGTGCTAATAGACTGAAGAGGCTGAGACTCTATAGAGCCACTTTAAAGGCAAGAAGAAATAAGGGAGGTACCATTTGCCTTGTCTACGAAGGCCCCCTGCGGTGAGTCAGGCACCCCCTTCCACACGGTGATGAGTTTGGGGTAGCCGGGGTCCATTGTCCTCACATCCTCATTGTAACGCCAGTACCTACACACAGACACCAAATACAAGGTACATTATACAGTACATGAGCACACGTAACATGACGTCCATTGAAACTAGTGATGCACCGGTCTGTTTTTGTCTTTGGGCCGATACCGATTGTCGATTTCCAGTCCTCAAAATCGACTTATGAAAGATTTTGATACTTTTTATATTTATTATTCATGATTTTAAAATACATGTTTAATCCAGGTAAATGTATGAAACCACGGAAAGGCTAAATTATTGATGAATGGCCATTAGAAAGGAAATCGGACTACCCTATCTCGTGCTTTCAGTGGAAAATCGTCCAATTCCGATCTGCTGATCGATTGGTGCATTCCTAAGAAACGGGTTTAGAAACGGGTAGGTACTTTCAAAGAATACTTTGATTGGATGAACTGACGCTGATTGTCTATCAGGGTCAGTTTGTTAACGTCACACCGTAGCCGTCAGTAAGACGCTGATGGGTGAGAACCACTGGCAGTTCTGGCCTAAAGCACAGCGATGTCAAGCCAGTCCAGACTGGCAGGCAGACAGCAAACTGGAGCTTGCGAGGTCAGGATGGAATCACGAGGCTAGAGCACATGGGGAAACTCACATACATGCAGTATGCAGGTAGTAAACAAAAGCTCCGGTCGACGCGGAATAGGAGCACGGACTGAAAGCTGCTGAGGCTTCTGGAAAATTTCCCGGAAAGTTCCAACATAGTGCACTACCAAAATCCTCAGCCACTTTGCCAATGCCTCTGAGAAATTATTATCTGCCTGGAGAATGAATGTGGAGAGAGCACCAGCTGCACTTTCATAGTTCGCAAATGGACAAAAAGTCACATCTGATAAAAACAGTTTGGTTTTAAAAGCCATTTAACTCTACAGGTTCTACTTCTACTACCCATGTGCAACTGTCTGCTTGCGTCAGTGCAACCACATGATTGATTTAATAGGTTATGGTTTGGCCGTTTATAAAGCTGACGGTTTTTCTCCAAGAACCCATAGAGTTATATTCAGATTAATCAAGCGGTCTGTCACTTCTGTATAATGTCTCTGGCACCACCCACCTACCCTTGTGAGACCAGCCTGATCTGACAAGCTTCAATTTCATTTCACAGCGAGTATATGTCAGGAACCCCTCAATGCAAAAAGCGTTTTGGCACCCATTTAGCAAACAAGAAGGTCAATCAACGGCTAGCTGAAGTGTTTTCCCAAGATGACAACAACATCTGGTAGCTCCGGCTGATTTTAAACATACTGATTGGGACAAAGGTAGGCAAGGCAATCCAATCGTAAGGACGTTTGAGTGAAATTCATTATTACAGTATGCCAAACGCTTTTGAAATGAGGGGTTCCAGGCTGATTCTTGAGGCAAAATGATGAGCAGGACGGTCTCACAAGGCTCACAACCCACCTGTCCCCCTTGAAGAAGTAAGTCTTGGCCACGTCCTCCCACCAGACGGCTGTGTCGATGCTGAGTGCCGGCATGCCGTGGCCGAAGCGGGAGATGTCCTGGGGATACCCCGGCTGCAGCACGGTGTCCTTGAACACCCAGAACTGCTTCCCTGGAGACGGAACACAGGCGCAGGAGAGAGAGAGAAGAAGACGAAGAAGAAGAAGAAGAGAATAGCATCCGCTTAGCTTGAAGGCAGACCACACACAGAACTTCAAATCACGTTATTTGGTAGCGGCGCTGTATTCAAATCAGATCCCTGAAGCAAAATCGAGAAAGAAGCGATTGCGAGCCAATAAAATTGTTTGTCAATTTCACCAAATACCTCCTTGTGATCCGCCATGTTCACATTACCTGTGCGTGCTGAAAACAATAATCCAGTACCTTTACGCAGTAAATAGGAGCACAAACAAAGTGGAGCAGGCCTCACACAACAACGATACACTAGCCTTCGCAATGCTTTTCCAATGTGTGTGGGGGTGGAGCTTCTGAGGGAGAGGTGTTTTCGTTTTGTTTTGATTTGAGTTCGATTTGAGTTAGCAAGCATTCCCAAGAATGAGAACCTTTAAGGTGCAAAATAATGTGCTTGTGATGACTACTACTTACACTTTTCAGAGGCATCGTGCTTTAGAGGGAGATACCATGCATGCTGAAACTACAGTAGGTGAAAATAGCCACAGTGAAACCAAATCTTTAAGCACATATACAGCGTGTTCTGGACATGCTTGCTCTGCTAATGTTTTACTAAAATGTGATTTTTAAGACACTGATGTTATCAGGATTCATAGGGGATATGCGGTTTTTGATTCCCTTTAATTTTATGTATCGAAATGTATTACTCATCACTTTCTATGACATTCCCCCCCCCCCCTCGTTTTTTAAATAAAAGTTTCCTCAAGTCCCTCTTTCCTGCTGAGCAATCAGTTTAAACAGCCTGCTATTGACCCCACCGTGACCCTAGGAAGTGACTTCACGGGAGGAAATAGTGGTCAGGAGGAGCGGGGGGAGGGGATTTACTGTGGGAAGAAACCACACAGAGAGAGAGAGAGAGAGAGAGAGAGAGAGATAGAAAGAAAGAAGGAAATAAGAGTGAGAGAGTGAATGAGTGAATGAGTGGGAGAGAGAGAGAGAGAGAGAGAGAGAGAGCGAGAGAGAGAGAGAGGGATGAATGAGGAAGACGGTAGGGTCACAGTTGACTCATGAACAGCTTCCTGGGGCGGGCCTGTACTGTTGTGAGCTGTGACCACAAACAATAGTTTTCCGGCACTTTCCTTTTGATTAATTGCTTGGAAAGAAAAGCAAACATTCTGCATTTCAGTGTCAAATACTAAAGAAAACAAATCAATCACAGCTGGGCAGGCCATTATTGCATAATGTCTTACTTAAAAGGAACACCCCTCCCTGATTGTACAGTGGTGCCCCTAGAGATGCCCGAATTTCTGCCACAGCACACAGCTTACTGTATATAAAGAGGACCGTGAGTTTTAGATGTGTTTGTTATTCTGGATTTGCCTACAAGGGTAGGTTCCTGCACTGTATATACTGTGTAGTACAGTCTATGCCATATGTATATAAATATCTTTCAGAACGAAGTGACATGCTTAAACGCTGCCTTACCTATATGGTGTAATGTCTAGTCTCATGGACTTTCCCTTGAGAATCCCACAGTGCGACTCTCATTATCTGACCATATACAGGATATAGAAAGGCAGGGTCAGAACGCGAGCACGCGAGAACCACCCTATAGGCCTACTTAATAGGCGGCTGAATGGGTGAAGGGTCCGGAACAGTGTAATCATCAGGGTGTCACTGCCCGTTACAGGGAAGGATGCGTGATGTGACGTGGATCTTGCAAAGGAAACGACCTGTCAGCTTGCCCCGGCGGGGACGGGGAAGGGGGCCTTCTCTTGGCGTCCTGTCCTCAGCGATGTCATGCATGCACCTCAACCTTGACACACACTGCCTCACTCCAGGACAGTTTGCAAACAGACAAAAGCTTTGTGAACGGAGATACATCTATGTCATTTAGCAGATGCTCTTTTTTTCCAAATCGACTTACGGTGAGTATAAATACTAGTATTACTTGGAGCCAGGCATGCCTACATTTAGGCTGACTCCAGGGCTCAAACTCACAACCCTCCCGACAAGAGTCCAACTCCCAGACCACTCATGCCTCTCCTAAAGGGCTCTCTCTGCCTCAGTCTCTCCTCTCTGGATCTTTTCAGTTGTGTTACAAGATTGAAATAGCTGCTGCTTTTTGTCTCCAGGCCTTACACACCCAACTCTCTAAAGCTATGTTATTCTTTTTGATGATAGTCAAGTCAGTTTCATGTATATAGCCTTTAATCACATTACAAGCTCACATTTCACATGGAAACAACTGAAACCCCCGTAACCTGCTCCTCCGTCCAGGGCAAGGGTAAACGTACGTTAAAACCATGTGGGTAAAAAAGGATGAAACCTTGGGAAGGGACTGCAGAGAAAGGATTCACCCTTCCAGAGCGGTTAGGGTGCAATAGGTGTCGATACGGCAACAAGAATGACCAATTATGTATTGAATGAAATGCATCACATTGTGTACAGTAGTAAATGTTTTTAAACTGTTGAGGAATTATAATAATTTTTCTTTAAATATGTTAATGGTACTGTACAGAGAATTCCTGAATTTTTTTTTTTTTTTTTTTTTTTACTATTTCCCCGTTTTTTTCACGGTTTGCAAATATATATATATTTTTTATACAGTATTTTCCCATTTTGTTTACAGTTTTCAAAATGTTTTATTTATTTTTTATACAGTATTTTCAAATTTTCTACGGTAATTTTCTGGCGCCGCTGCTGTCAGAATATCTCAGTTTTTTTACGACATTTCTTTTCACAGTGTGATCATGACAGATGCCACAGGAGAATGTGTCCTGATAGCAGTCAAGTTGTGGGGAAAACACACTTAGACCTTTACCGACACATCACATTCAACATAGGCCTGTCTGCAGGACCAATGGGCATCAACACAGGAACCACAGCTAATAAACTGAGCGACCCCGTTATCTTTTAGGCCACCCCATATCACATACATGTTCTGTGCATTGTGCTGGACACTGTCCGCTGGTCAGCATGTTCGGCAGGTTGGCAGTTTGGTTCCATGCCAAAGTCCAGCCGTGGAGGAGATGAAGAATCTAAATGTAACCCAACCAATCATACACGTAATATGAAAAATAATATAGCAGCATGTCTGATTAAAAGAATTAGAAAGAATAATGAACAATATGTGTATTGTCCACCACAGTCTTCATGCAGGACCAAGCGTAGACGCTCTGGCTTCGTCTTTGTCAGCAGGAGCCTGCTGCAGTATAACCACCAAACTATGGCCTGCGCCCAACAATGTACGAGGGCTGCTGTATTAGAAGAAGACGAGGGCCCCCCCCCCCCCCCATCAATACCCTGTAAAGAGCTGTTGGACGTCCTGTAGCCACAAATGCATATAAATGAATCCACAAAAAGCATGTGGAATCGTGACACACACACACACACACACACACACACACACACACACAAGCAGATGAAAGGGAAGCAGAGAAGTACACAACTCCCTCCCTCCCTTCTTCACCACCCCCTCGGGGGTCTTTGTGGGAGCTCGGCGCTTGCATGGCTCGCCCGCCGCGTCTTGTTGTGGGCGTGACAGGAACCATGGCGACGGGCAGAACCTCAGAGGCCGCGCCACACAAGCTGTAGCTATTTCTTATCTAAGGCAGTGTACCCAGCACTGACTGAGCTGAGTCTCAGAAGCCTTTATGCTGCTGAGGCAATTTGCGTCCACGCGCTTCGGCAGAGAGCGCGGCGTAACGCTACGGCATCACGGTCCTCATCTGCAGTACAGGTGCAAGAGATTGGCTTATTTGAAACACAGTTCACATCTGAAATGGGGTTTCTTCTCTTCTTGTCTGGTTCGAAATAGGGTTTTAAAAAGATCATCTTTCAAGTCGACTAGACTATTGTAATTCACTTTTCGCTGGCCTTCCCCCCACCCCAAAAAAAAAAAAAAAAAAAAATGTATCAAATAAAAACCCACGGAGAGACTTAAACTAATTCAAGATTCTGCAGCTCGGCTTTAAACTAGAACAGAGAGAACACATCACTCATGTACCTTGCACTGGCTACCAGTACGATATACAATATATTTTAAGGTCCTCCTCCTTAGGCCCTAAATGTGATAGGACCAAGATATATTACTAAATCCATTGTGCCCTATGTACCCTCTAGAGTCTACACTACAAAAAATCTAAATATTACCAAGTATGTGTCTAATTTCTAGTAAAAATATCTAACTACACTTAATATAAGACACAATTACCTAACAAGAGTTCGTCTATCCAGATATAATGTCTTATTTCAAGAAATCTTACAAGCAAATTTTCACTTTTTTAGATTATTTACTTATTTTGAACAAATATGACCTTGTGTTCATCATTTTTGAAGAGCCCTTTTTTGCAGTATAGAACACTGCGGTCATCTGATACTGGCTGAAGACTCCCAATGAGAGTAAAACAAATGTGTGGATGCAGCATTTATTAACTATGCCCCAAAGCTATGGAGCATTGTGTTGTAACGCTTTGGGGCATAGTTATTAAGAAGCCAGTTCCTTATACATCTTCAAAAACGGAAGCTATAAACTCATATATTCAAAATACCCTTCTAAATGTGCACTCTTGCACTGCTTGACTGCTTATACAAATGGTAAACCTTTTTGTAAAAGCATGTACTGTCTCGTTTGTAATATTCTGTCACTTGTCACATACACATACATGTAGTGGAATTGATCCTCTGCATTTAACCAATCCTCAAGGGAGAAGTTGAGAGGTATTATTGTTGATTTATTGTCAGTTTACCATTGTATATTTTTTTAATTTATTATTTTGTAAAGCATTTTGAGCTGCAACCTTTGTATGAAAAGTGCTATATAAATAGTTTATTATTATTGTTTATTGTTGTTATTATTAACATCATCATCATCATCATCTTTTGCACCTTCCACGCAGCGGGGAGTCCAGAATTCTTCTGTAGACAATCGGCTCTCATTGTTAGTTCTGGGTAAATTGGATGAAGAAACAATGCAGACGGTTGCGTATTGTGTTCTGACTTATTCATTCTGAATGCAGTCTGACAGAATGAAGTCTAGCGGGAAATCATGGGTGCATTTTCGACTGAAAGGTCTACATAATGCTAGGACACATTTGAGAGAATCTGTGCTCATAGTCTTTACCACTCCACACGTGTCAGATAAGAAGTGGTTGGCAACAATCTGGAAGCTCAAGGTACACATGGGAACTGTAGTCTTTAGTTTCAAGGAACTATATGGTGTTGAAAATAGCAAACGGGTTTAGAGCGGCTTTCAGAGATTACTTGTTTTTATCCCGACATTTACGAAGATGTTCATTACTTGTATGTCTGCATCAACACCCTTCTCTCTCTGTCTCTCAGTAAGGTTTGTGCAAATATGACTTTTAGATTGACACTTCTTTAATGTGGTGTTTGGACCTTAGCCATAATTAGCTTTAAATCTCTATGATCACCATGTACCAAGATGATAGAAACCAAGCATAGAAATAAATATAGCAATATACTGTCTGCAACTTTTACATTGAACTAATATGCAGAGAATGGGAATGATTCTTTTTTTTCTCCATTGCCACTGGACAAGACTAGGCGTGAGGCTAATGTGGCTACTGTTTGGGATTGGAAACTACCTTTACAACGAAAATGTCACCGTATTTCACCCGACACTGTATAAGTGGCACATGTGTGCCTTTACCTTTGAAGAAGACAAATTTCCCTTCGCTGTTCTCGTAGACAGCGTCTATCTTGGAAGGCAGGCCTCTCCAGAAGACATTGATGAGCATCGGGTAGCCAGGCATCACAGAGTTATCTCTCACTCTCCAAAACCAATGGTCCTAGGGAGGAGGATGGAAGGAGATAAAGGAAGGGGAGGAGAAAAGGGGGTCAGAGGGGAGGAGAGGAGGAGAGGATTACAGTCCATTTGTCGCACATTGGGAGTCAAGCTTCATAGTTGCCACATGCAGACACACAGCACTACGCTGGTGCCGTTGCAGGTTCTGCACATTTCTAGCCCGCACGGTAAGCTGGGTCCGCTTCTCGCGCACGCCGTCGCACCTACAGCAAAGTCCGGCTATATTCGGCGATGAATTCGAAACTCGCGTCGCTTCTCTGGTCTCCTGCAAGAGCCACCGGAGGCAGCGCAGCGCACTTGGAGTGCTGCAAAAACCACCAAGCGTGTGGGGTCAAAGGGCAAGCTATAGGGGGGCTTTGTGGGAAGCACAGCTTCGCCAGAGAGATTGGAAACAGAAGGTTCAAGAAACAGCACCTCCGCATGCAACTTTTGGAAGGGGAAGGGGAAGGGGAAGGGGGGGCGGGATTTGGGGTTGGGAAGATGTGGGGGGGGGGGGGCTTTTCACCATTTATGAATACCAGATGGACTCAAGTCAATGGGGAGCTCCACGGATTTCACCACACTATTGCCCATTATTTCTCTCTGGGGGCGTTAATGGGTACTTTGAGTATATTACATTAATTCCCGCCGGTATTTCTGCAGTGAACGGTTTTGGGGGTAAATGTACTTAGTTTCAGGCCATGCGTGGTGGATTTAGCTGTCTGGGCACTGCCTCCAGTACGTCAGCCTCCACGGCGACATGCCTTTAGTGACACGCTCCATTTGATCTTCCGCTGAAATGCACCACTGTGTGCTCTACCTTTGTTATTATTCAAATATCTCTGGTTCCATTCCTGCTTCCATTGAAAAGCATTACAATGCTCCGTCTTGGTATTATTTGAATTATTTGGCATTACTTATTTCCTTTGGGAGGAGTGTGTGTGTGTGTGTGTGTGTGTGTGTGTAAGGGGGGGGGGGGGATGAAACTGGATGACAAGGCTAGGCAGGGGAAGGGGGGGAGGCCCCAGCTGTGAAGGTCATTAAGGGCTTGGTTAGGCACCACACCCTCTGGCACAGACCTCTCTCTCTCCCTCTCTCTCGCTCACGTGCACCGCGACCCAGGCAGAGGAAGCCTTGACCCCGTGGAGCCAGAGGAGGGGGGGGGGCGGGGGGTTAGGAGGAGGTCTTTCCCAGAGAAAGCTAAATACACCCCGTCTCCCTCTATCTCCAGCTCCAGTTTCCCTCTAGTCCACACCTCTCTCCCTCTACATCTCTCTCTCTCCTCTCTCTCTCGCCCTCTCTCCAACTCTTTCCCTATACACCTCTCTCTCTCTCTCTCTCTCTCTCTCTCTCTCTCTCTCTCTCTCTCTCTCTCTCTCTCTCTCTCTCCTCTCTCTCTCCCTCTCTCCAACTCTTTCCCTATACACCTGTCTCTCTCTCTCCCTCTGTCTACATTTCTCTCTCTTTCTCTCCAATTCTTTCCCTATACACAAATCTCTCTCTCTCTGTCCGATTCCACCGGGAGTTCCCACCCTCCTAGGACTCTTCCAATATCTTTATTTCCCCTTGTTTGGCGTACAACCCCCCCCCCCACTATTCATGCTAGCCTGATTGACTTCTATTGTTCAGCGTTTTCTCCTGCAACGGACCCGAATGAGAAGCAGTAATTGAAAACAGATCAAACTGTGAAATAGGAGCCATTCCAGCCATCCACTTTTGACGCCATAAAAGAGAGAAAATGTTCTTTCTCCGTCTCTCTCTCTCTCTCTCTCTCTCTCTCTCTCTCTCTCTCTCTCTCTCTCTCTCGCTCTCTCACTCTCTCGCTCTCTCTCTCGCCCGCGCGGCGGGTGGGGGGGGGGCGGCTGGGGCAAAAAA
>JAODUE010016049.1:0-25500 GCA_027564755.1 Amblyopsis hoosieri
GTTACACACACACACACACCCCCACACACCAACCCCCACACACACACACCCACACCCACACCCACACTGTTTTCGGCGGGCCGCTTGTTTTATCATTTTTTTTTTTTTTTTTTTTTTTTACGCTTCGTAGGCTGCAACAAAAAAGGCAGTGCAGTGCGCCTTGCGTTTTGGAAGTTGACAGGCGCGTCCTGTGTGATCAAGGCCTTATGCTCCTCCCCCCACAGTTCTAATGTAGAGGCCTAACCTTGCTTTACTCCAGTTCACTGTAGGTCTGTCTGTCTCTTTACCAGGTGCACAGAAAGAGGGTGCGGCTGGCTTCTTCAAGGGTGTAGGGAAGGGCCTGGTGGGAGCGGTTGCCAGGCCTACAGGAGGCTTCATCGACATGGTCAGCAGTACCTTCCAGGGGATCAAGAGGTGAGCGTTTGTGTGAATGAATGAGAGACAGAGTTCTGTACTGTATGCACGATCAAGCATGACCTAATTGTGTGTGGTTAGTAGGCGCGCGCGCACACACACACACACACACACACACACACACACACACACAGAGAGAGAGGTGTATGTGTACCTGTAAATAAAGCTTAGAGAGTGTTCAAAACAAGAGCAGATACTTCTGGCTAGTGTGACTTTGCCCTTTCACAGTAGAGCCAGTAGAATCCTTTTCAAAGTGTAAATATCTTATGCTCATGTTCATTAAGAGCTGCCACTTATTTGATCAACAAAGAATTGTGAAACATGGTGCCTGTGCAAAAGTTAATGAGGTGTATGAATCTGTTCATGGGGTCTAAGAAGAACGTAAATGTAATTCACTTGTAAGGCCCCGCTTAGGTAGCCTGGCTCCGCCCGACTATAATCAGCTCATATTCTTTTTGCTACAGAGATTACAGTCTGGAAACCCTGTTTGCGTTAGCGTTCGCACAGTCACCCTGCTGGCGGCCCAATCAGGGTGGGTTAGTGAGATCACCTTGAAGTCTATAGCGTGTTTTTACATGGTGGTAGAGCTAGATGAGGATGATCAGAACAGTTGTAGCAACGCCGATTGGTTCAGCGCTGTCTAACAGTTTCAACATGTACCAGAGGTCTACGCAAAGTAGGAGGAAACGACTGCGAACGCATCCCAATGGAGCGTGGCTGGTTACGCCAGGCTACTGTTCAGGTAGAGAATTGTTAGAATTAGTCAGCTGTGACTTCCACAGCTAAATACATTCTCGTCAGGGTCAGAGGTCATTGACGCCTGTGCAGCCCACTACACACAAGGCCCAGTGTAGCGCAGCAGCAGATCTACTAGAGAGAATGGAAACGGAGATGGTGACACTTTTGAGTTTTGGAGGTGGGGGGGGGTGACTTTTCACCCTTCATGCAGACCAGATCGACCCAGCCTCCCGTGCAGGTCTATGGGGAGATGCCACCATACCATGGCCCAATATTTATCTCTGAAGACGTTAATAGGTATTTTGAGCATATTACATGAATTCCCAAGTGTCTACCATCAATCTGAGGCCACAACGGTAATCTACCACGCATGGTCGTTTTAGCTGTCTGTGCGCTGCCTACGTTGGTGACACGCCCACTTAAGTGACCAGAACCACTCCGTTTTTGCTTCCATTGAAATGCATCGCTTTTTTATCTTTGTTAGTATTCCAAATATATGTTGTGGTTTACTCTGCAAAACATGTGTCTGTTACCAGGGCAACAGAGACATCCCAGGATGTGCAGGCATTGCGCCCCCCTCGTTTCATCCACGAGGATGGTGTCATAAGGCCTTATAAGGAGAGGGAGGGGGTTGGCAGCCAGATGCTTCAGGTAAGACCAAGGCAAAGCCTTTTCTCCATTGCCGTTTTCCGGTTGAGAAGACGGTGTGTTTTCCCATGGGAGGGGTGGGGTTTTCCCATGCTCTAAATCTATACATGCGGTAAAGAAAGACGTGGCTCTCAGCAACTCTTCATCACGTTGTTCAGATTTGCCCCAGAGGTTCCTTGCTGGTGTGCGTTTTGATCCTGTGTTTGTGTGTGTGGGCCGGAAGATTCTATCTCCGCCGTCATAACTTGTTTTCATCCACGCCTCACTTGTGCTGTCGGTTATCTTTTTGTTATGTCTAGCTCAGAGTTATTTCAGGGCTGAAGACCTTTTCAAGGTTATCGATTGAGTTGTCAGTGACTCATCCCTGCATAGAGTGATTCATTCACTGAGTGGCTTATTTGGAGTCATTCAGTTCTTAAACTCGGTTTTTATTTAGATGTGACGTGTTTAGAAATTGAACCCTTACATATTCACTCTTTCAATGTTACCATAACCGCCAGTTATGAAACATTTGTTAAATGTAAAAATAATTAACACTTTAGCATCAAAGAAACAGTATGGTCACCTCTGTGGTTGACAGAACACCATACTCGTCAAAGTCATACCGAATATTAAAGCAGCTGTTTTTAACAAAAAATAAGTGGGTGTGTTGCTCATTCACTACACGCAACGGTACAAACCGCTCATGATGTTCATTCAGTTCAGCCATCCTGTTCATACTTTGTAGATGCTTAAACTTTATATTTTGTCATTATTGTTTCCTCTTCGGGTATTACGTGAGTTACAAACATTTTAAAATCACTGATTTAGAGTATTTTAAGCTTTAAATAATTAGCTCATTAGAAGATTAAGATGGATGCACTTTGCAAATCCATGTTTGTAGAAAGTAATAATTGGCAAGTTAACCTGGACTTACTTTGTTCTGGAACAGTCCTATGAACCTCTTTCACTTTAGAGTGAAGTGTGACTTGTCTAGAGGGGAATGGAACAGTAAATGAGAGGCACTTCGCTCTGACTGGCCTTGTGTTGTCTTTTCCATGTCTGCAGTTGCGATTGGCCTTCGCTGAACGGAGTAGGACTGTCTCAGAGGATGAGGAAAGTGAACATGAGGATAATGGAGAAAGCTAGATGTGAATTGCTAAGTGCCAGTGGTGATTTAGTGCTCGTCCTTGGCCCGTCTTTAGTGTACGTGCAGTAGGCGTGTCTCTACATCGTCTGTATCATATTGGGCCGGTTTCGCAGACGTGGATTAAGCCTAGTCCAAGACTAAAAGGAAAAATTCAATGAAGATCTCCACTGAAAAATGTTCTTAGTCTTGGACTAGGGCTAGGCTTAATCCATGTCTGTGAAACTGGACCATCGTAGAGTGTATAGTCACTCTATTGAGAGATTAAGGGATGTCAATAGTTTTGTATGTTGCTGTTACTGTGATTGTAACATTTTCAGTTCCATTTGGTGTTTTCTGTGATTTTATATTTGAATGTGACTTCATCTACACATTTAGTTTAATATAAAACACACACAGATCTATTGTATTTGAATTACATTAACCTTTTATATTCCCTGTTGGTAGATATCAAGCAGCTATACAGAAATACTGAATGATGGGTTATTTAAGCATTGCTTATTATTTACAAACCCCTTTAGTCGCCTATTCGGTAGAATTTTCTTGGGTTCTCCTTGGCATATTTGACACGGTCCTCCTCATAAATGTTTGTCAACATTTCACTGCCATCAAATCATGTATTTTCTTTAATAAAATGTTAATGTTTCAAAGTTGTGCCTTGCATTGTGTTTGATTCATCCATACATTTTGCTTCTTCTTCTTTTTTAACCCATCACTTTAGCAATGTGCATGCCTGATCACTATTGCAAAATCTGTTCGTACATCTATACTTTGTTTTCCATTGTAACTTTTTGGCCTTATTTCACACTGTTTTATGCAGTACAGAATACTTGTAAGATTAGACGTTAGCTGTTGCCTGCAGTTATTAAGTGAATGCATTACCTTGTCTCTACTTGCAGAAAATAGAAAATGGACGTTTTGCCAAATACAGATACTTTGCTCATGCCATGGTCAACGATTCAGATTTTCTTATGATCACCAAGAGGTGAGAGCATCATTTATACAAACATGAAAACTATCATATATTGTATCCTTGGTACCTTAATGATTACTAACAAATTCTAGGATATTCCAATGTTAGATTTGATAGGAGTTCATGTGTTGTGGATTCACATTGTGTCATTCATGTAGCATTGTTTTGGCACATTGTGTATGCTACAGTACCCATCAGTTCACAGTTTAGCTTCGGTCAACCTGTCCTGTCAGCAATGGGTGGTTGATGTTCTACACCGTCCCTAATCTGTGATCTCCTCTCCTAAGGGTATTTATTTATTCATTACCTTCTTGTGCTCTGTTTTCCAGGGGCATATTTTTTGTGACAAAAGGAACGTTTGGCCAGCTGACATGCGAGTGGCAGTATCTGTTCGATGAGTTTACAAAGGACCCAGTGATCATAGAGAGCCGTAGGCTTCGCATCGAGGCCAAGGTAAAAGGGATTTATATGGAATAACAATACTTTTGTATTTTATGCTCATGAACAGGGGTCAAGCCAGGGCCATACATGTAGGGCGTACTCACACTTGGCCCAGTTCAACCGTGCCTGAGCTCACTTGACCCCAAAGTGCGGTTCGTTTGACTAGTGTGATCGCTCCGTGCCGGAGGACGGAACTGAAGTCATCGACAGTTGTTTCATTACAAACAGCAAAGGGAACACTTTGGTCTACGGCAGAAGTGCAATGTTTATTGGAAATTAGGACAGACGAGAGTATTCAGGAGCAACTGGATACTGGATGCTATCTACTTGCTCGTGGGTATCAAAGAACCACGTGAGCAGTGTCGGCAAAAGCTGAAAAAACTGTGTGCTCAGTATCTGAAGGTATGGGATAAATCTGGTAGCTCGTCGGACATCAAGGACATATTCCAGTGGAACGACTGTGGACAAAATTATTGGCCTGAAACCAAGTAGCCAACCTAATGTTTTGGAGTGAGCGTGCCCTGGCCCTGAACTGCAGTGTGAGCGCAGGCCAGCGGGGGAGTGGAGAGGGGGGGCAATCGTGCCCGGGCACGGTTCAAGGCAACTGGGCCAAGCGCGATTACGCCCGTAAAGCCCTGGCTCTAAATCAAGTACCACAATGACCACAATAGAAAAGGAGTTGTCTTACTATGCAATTGCGCAACGTCACTTCCGGGCGTTCGCCGACCAGACGAATGGCGTGAAGACTTTCAGCTATTTCTACTGTCCTCCACTCAGCTTGTTTGTTTTTTTTTTTTTTTTTTGCAGGAGAGAGTCAAGTCGGTCTTCCATGCCAAAGAGTTTGGGAAGATCATAAACTTCAAAACCCCTGAGATAGCTAAGGTACATGAAGTTCTTCATCTACTTGTCCACACATGCAGTATCAGAAGGATTCTTTTTCTTAGTACAGTACTTTAAGAGGGCAACATTTCTCGATGTTTGTCAGGAATGACTCTTGTTTTTGAAACGCCACACAAAACACTTTGTCTCGCACGTCTCACACCTGAGTGCTAAGTTAATAGCGGTCCTCTTGTTACTTTTTACACGTCATGTGCACAGCTGTGTTTAAACCATACTGTACACTGGGATGCTGTGTCTGCACAGTGTACCTTTTTATTATTAAAGCATTAAGTAGATTTTATATACTGTATGTTTACTTACAACGCAATAGGATCTCTTGCCGCCGTTCTAATGTGCTTTTCTTTATTCTCCCAGTGGGCTCTGACCAAGTTGGATGAAGCAAGAGAGAGTTTGCACAAATACTAACTTAAATAACAACAGCACATTTGTCTGTGCCTTTATTTGCAGCATGTGAGGAGGCAAACCAAGTTGATTATTGTCACTTACAGTATTTACAGCTGATTATCTCCTTGACATCTACACAGAATGCATTGGTTAATATTTATAGGTGAGGCAAAGCATAATATTTATATTTCTTTTAATTCAAGAATGCTCGTGACTGCACCAGTGAGGAATGTAGAATTTCTATTTTCTTTTAACATTTGACATTTCCATTGTCGCTGTACACTTTAATGGGTTTTGAGTATTGACAGATTTAAAGTTGTATTTGACACTAACACCTGTCCATCACACAGTGTCTGTCTCTCATTACATTGTTACCCATTTCAAACCCATGTTGTTCATACTGTGTTTTGCACTGCCTTTACTTTGTTTTACACTGACTATATTGTACTGTATTATCTACAAGGGAACATGTCTTATTAATAAACATAGGTATGGCTTCAAAATAGAAAGTATACGTATGGTGCAAGATGATGACTAAATGTCCAAAAGCTCAATTTTTTCTTTTCTATATTCTCTTGCAAGACTGTTCGGTGTGTGTGTGATTTAGAGATGCATGGTATTTTTATATTCTACTCATCAATCTGCTGTATATTGATTTAAGAATATTCTTTTTGTGTATATATCGATCTATACACAGTTGTCTGTATAATGGAATTACAGACTGTAATTTAGTGACTTATGTTTTTATATAGTTAAGGTATGCAACAGCAGTTATGTAAAGTTCAGTATATTTAAAAAATAAAAACATAAAACACAAATTACATTGTATTTGTAACAAGCTGCAGTTTACTCTGAATAAAACAAATATTTAATTTTTTGTTCATGTCTGTTAATGTAACAAAATCCTAATATCTATTAGGCCTAAACTCTTGCATTTTAGCTTATTGAAGGTAGCTATGCAGGATCTTTAAATGTAAGGTATTGATCGTATTGATGGCATTTAAAAACTGTATTTTTAAATCTCGATAAATTGAGTAATTGCATTGGAATCCACATACATTATGCCTTGTATATTTGGATTAGAGTACATTTAACATTTAAACAACGTAATTAATTAAATATTAGTTTATAATACATAAATTATCTAGATTACATTTATTATGTAATTTACACAATTTGATATATTAAAAACATAAGCAGAGTTTGAAAGAAATAGCAATATGCTGAAATGTTTCTATTTTTTATTATTCAAATAAATTAGCCTAGTGCTCTGATTGGCCGCTGTACTGGAGTCTGGAGACTACCTGAGTGATTTAATGTTGCAAATCAAAGTGGCTTGCGGTACTGTGAAAACATAATGGTAACATGAAACCAAAAAAGCTATTTATAGACTAGTACATTTTCCTAACAGAATACCCCTTCCAACCTAGCATTTTGACTTGTATCATAAAATATGATTAGACTATGGCACAAAACAACTATTCAATAATAGTTTTAATAAATGAACACAGTAAAAAATAATATAGCTACATTTAATGTTTTTTTTTATTTTTATATTTTCTATAACTTCAAAGAAGAAACCACATTTAAATAAGGTATCTACCCAAAAAGTGATTATTAAATTAAAAAAAAAACATGCTCAGTAACAAATCTCAGTTGAGGATAATATTTACATCTAAATAAAATCCAGAAGATCTCTTTATAAATAAACAAGGCACTCGGGACAAAAACCTGGAAAGTAGTCTACAATAATAAATAGTAACATTTATACACAATATATTGGAATGCACCAGAACATACAATCCATCTGCTGCAGTATAATGCATTCTCATAAAATATGATGACTCTAAAAACTATCATTTTTTGCTGTTGCACAGTACGTTAAAGTACAGGTTTATAACAACAGTATAAAGATTGGAAGAAAACTCACTTTTCATTCATTTGTTACTTGTTCTTCTATTCCACCGACAGCATTCACATATGGTTTATATTAATATCAGTTTACCTTACCATAAAATAGATTTGGTTTGCATGTAGCATGCTCATATTCTCTTTGGCTAGATTGATTAGAGGCACGACATGTTGTACATTTTATATCTTTATAGGTATTATTGTACTTTGTATCTGAAACAGATTGTCTACATACATTTCTGCACAAATCATTGTTTAGGCGACTATGGGAATACAGGCTGTTATTGCTATTCTATAGTCTCCACTCTCTTCTCTCTTCTCGTCCTTTCTCTCTACACAAGGTTGAACTCTTTCAGATTGTATCTAAGAATGGTGTCTTTGACAGCCACAAAAACAAAGCGGATGTTCTCAGTATCTGTGGCACAGGTGAAGTGGGCATATAGCTGCTTGTCACTGTCAGGGTTTTCATCCTGGTACATCTTCAGAATGAACTCTTGGGCTGATTTAACATCTTTTGGAGGTCCTGTAAGTTAGCAGAGCTATTAGTACACTACAAATCCCACGTTTTAAAGAATTGTCTATTTGGATGTCATTCACTTTCAAATTTGACACTCAAGGGTAATAGATTCAAAAGGCCTTTAATTTCACTTTTCCACAGAATTAAAAATATGAAGGCAGGGCTATTGACGGCTGCTTTTGAGCGTCACATGATCTGAATATAGTGATGGATAGTGAAGTTTCTAGAACCTATTAAGAAACATGCCCATCACAGACATACATAATCAAGATTCCTTATACATTGCTCCATGATTACTCTAAAAGGGAACCTGCAAAACCCTTTACTGTGTAACTCACCTTAACATAAACGCCGATCTTCACAATTTGCTTTTGGCCACTGTATGTAACTCAAAAGGTTTTATTTAATTTCTCTACTGAATATCGACTCCTGTCATGGTGTTCGAAGGGCTACTATACAACAGCTCCTTTGTACAGAGAAGTCTTGTGAAAACACTAACAAATACTTCAGCTTCACACCTATGGTGGGTAAGAAGTAGCCTATGTTATTGAGGAGCAATGACATCCAAGATGGGTTGAAATACAGCCGTCAAACTGAATGTTTCCCTTATAACATCGGCATCTGGGATTACAGTAGTGAGGTATTAGAAGCTCAAATTCAATATCAATATCAACTACCTTATTTCTATTCAAGATTTGGACATGCGACTTACTGGCAAGGCTTATTTACCATTGCAGAATAACCACCTGAGTGATTTAATGTTGCAAATCAAAGTGGCTTGCGGTACTGTGAAAACATAATGGTAACATGAAACCAAAAAAGCTATTTATAGACTAGTACATTTTCCTAACAGAATACCCCTTCCAACCTAGCATTTTGACTTGTATCATAAAATATGATTAGACTATGGCACAAAACAACTATTCAATAATAGTTTTAATAAATGAACACAGTAAAAAATAATATAGCTACATTTAATGTTTTTTTTTATTTTTATATTTTCTATAACTTCAAAGAAGAAACCACATTTAAATAAGGTATCTACCCAAAAAGTGATTATTAAATTAAAAAAAAAACATGCTCAGTAACAAATCTCAGTTGAGGATAATATTTACATCTAAATAAAATCCAGAAGATCTCTTTATAAATAAACAAGGCACTCGGGACAAAAACCTGGAAAGTAGTCTACAATAATAAATAGTAACATTTATACACAATATATTGGAATGCACCAGAACATACAATCCATCTGCTGCAGTATAATGCATTCTCATAAAATATGATGACTCTAAAAACTATCATTTTTTGCTGTTGCACAGTACGTTAAAGTACAGGTTTATAACAACAGTATAAAGATTGGAAGAAAACTCACTTTTCATTCATTTGTTACTTGTTCTTCTATTCCACCGACAGCATTCACATATGGTTTATATTAATATCAGTTTACCTTACCATAAAATAGATTTGGTTTGCATGTAGCATGCTCATATTCTCTTTGGCTAGATTGATTAGAGGCACGACATGTTGTACATTTTATATCTTTATAGGTATTATTGTACTTTGTATCTGAAACAGATTGTCTACATACATTTCTGCACAAATCATTGTTTAGGCGACTATGGGAATACAGGCTGTTATTGCTATTCTATAGTCTCCACTCTCTTCTCTCTTCTCGTCCTTTCTCTCTACACAAGGTTGAACTCTTTCAGATTGTATCTAAGAATGGTGTCTTTGACAGCCACAAAAACAAAGCGGATGTTCTCAGTATCTGTGGCACAGGTGAAGTGGGCATATAGCTGCTTGTCACTGTCAGGGTTTTCATCCTGGTACATCTTCAGAATGAACTCTTGGGCTGATTTAACATCTTTTGGAGGTCCTGTAAGTTAGCAGAGCTATTAGTACACTACAAATCCCACGTTTTAAAGAATTGTCTATTTGGATGTCATTCACTTTCAAATTTGACACTCAAGGGTAATAGATTCAAAAGGCCTTTAATTTCACTTTTCCACAGAATTAAAAATATGAAGGCAGGGCTATTGACGGCTGCTTTTGAGCGTCACATGATCTGAATATAGTGATGGATAGTGAAGTTTCTAGAACCTATTAAGAAACATGCCCATCACAGACATACATAATCAAGATTCCTTATACATTGCTCCATGATTACTCTAAAAGGGAACCTGCAAAACCCTTTACTGTGTAACTCACCTTAACATAAACGCCGATCTTCACAATTTGCTTTTGGCCACTGTATGTAACTCAAAAGGTTTTATTTAATTTCTCTACTGAATATCGACTCCTGTCATGGTGTTCGAAGGGCTACTATACAACAGCTCCTTTGTACAGAGAAGTCTTGTGAAAACACTAACAAATACTTCAGCTTCACACCTATGGTGGGTAAGAAGTAGCCTATGTTATTGAGGAGCAATGACATCCAAGATGGGTTGAAATACAGCCGTCAAACTGAATGTTTCCCTTATAACATCGGCATCTGGGATTACAGTAGTGAGGTATTAGAAGCTCAAATTCAATATCAATATCAACTACCTTATTTCTATTCAAGATTTGGACATGCGACTTACTGGCAAGGCTTATTTACCATTGCAGAATAACCAGTCACACCTGAGCAACACTTTTGCTTTTTGCAACTTTTTGTCAAATTCAGAGAATATATATGGCCCGTTCTGTGAGCCTGCTGAAAATAATCTGGTGTTTCTACACAGTCCCGGCTCTGTAACGGGGAACACAAAGAAAGTGGTGCAGACTGCACCAAATAACACTATCCTAGCCTTTGCAATTCGTGTCTAATGTGCGGGGTGGAGCTTCTGATGGAGCACCCTATGGCATTGAAGGGTGAGTTCCAATATCAACAGTCTTTCCCCAGCATCCCTGACTCCACCTTTAACTGACTCCATTTCTCACATAACTCTCAAAAACAGACCTGTGAATTCCGGGAAGTAAGTGGCCAAGTCTGAGACCAAAATCTTCTCCTGTAGAATGTCTGTCTTATTGAGGAACAGGATGACAGAGGCCTTTTGGAACCAAGGATAGGTGATGATGGTCTTGAACAGTGCCTTGCTTTCCTCCATACGGTTCTGACATGCACATGTAATAGAAACATATAGGTCATTATTACAATTCCAGTGTTTCATGTTGAAAATACTCAATTAAGTTACAATCGTAACTTCTGTGAGCTCAGATGGCAGTTGTCAGTTGAATTGTCACCTCGTTGTCGCTCTCAGCCAAGACCTGGTCGTACTCGCTGAGCGCCACCAAGAAGATGATTGACGTGACATTCTCGAAGCAGTGGATCCACTTCCTCCTCTCTGACCTCTGACCCCCAACATCCACCATCCTGACACCATCCAATCCCAACAACAGCAAAACGGTAAATGGATTGCATTTATATACAGTAGCGCTTTTCCACCATACCGGCCACACACACACACACACATTCAAACAGCCATGCACGCCGCCATCCAACCATCGGGAGCAGTTCGGTTAGGTGTCTTGCTCAGGGACACCTCGACACACAGCCAGTAGGCAACAGGATTTGAACCAGCGACTTTCTGATCACCTGAAGCCCATCTGCCCATTGTGCCACTGCCGCCCAAAAATAAAGGTCTTGAAATGTATAATGTTGCTCATGCTTTGTTTATTTTGCTTGTGGTAGATATGGGCATAGTGGCCACAAGGTATATCTTACTGTCTATTATCCCACACTAGGCCAAGGGACAAAACTGGCCATTCATATGAGAACAAACCTGTAAAGGCCTGATGTTGCTGACTGTCAGTTAAATTTCTTTATATGTATGTAACCATTGCATTACACAAATTATACCGTATATTATACAGTGCTAGAAGCCTCTATCTTCTAAAAATGTATATTGCACACTGTGCTGCTAATTTCACACTATACTATGTTAAAGACTCTAATCTGCTGTTGGTATTATTATTGTTTTTCACCTGAAGATGACATTCTCCATGTCAAAGGGGTATTCTATGATGCCTGTAGTTGCCACTCGAACTCTGAGGATATCTTGAATGTCGGGTAAATAAGACGGTTCTGCAATACGGTCCATGAAATCAAGATAGCTGAAAGATATTGAGTGAATAAGTGGAGGAAGAAGAAAACAAAACAATATAGCATGCAGATCACTATCTGAAGGTGGATTATTTGGCCCAGTCATTCATGTATTGCTTAATAGAAAATATTTTATCAGTTGGTGGGTAATTATTTACTGTAGCAGATGTAGTGCTCATTATTTGGTGGTTAACTATTTACTGTAGCGTATGCAGTGCTCACTATTTGGTGGGGTGGTTATTATTTACGTTAGCATATGCAGTGTTCACTATTTGGCGGGTATTATTTACTGTAGTGTATGCAGTGCTCACTATTTGGTGGGTAACTATTTACTGTAGCGTATGCAGTGCTCACTATTTGGCGGGTAATATTTACTGTGTAGGGTATGCAATGCTCACTATTTGGTGGAGTCAGAGAGCTGGTATTCTCTGCGGCGGTCATAGCAGTCCTGGACTCCCTTGTCCGCCCACAGACTCTTGATGCCCTCCGCTAGACTTGGCTCCAACTCATCCACCTTATCGACCTCCACTTCCAACACGGCATTTGCATAGCTCTGTGGACATACTCAAACACAAACGCATTTGCAGACACACACACAGACACACACACACACACACACATGAATGCGAGAAGGAAACGGGGTCTTGTTTCATTTTATTTGATATAAGAAAACACCTTCCAATAAAAAAACAACAACAGATCCTTCAGTAGATTCAAGTGTAAGAAGAATATATGAATGTGTGTGTGTTCATTGTCCAGTCGTGTATGCATTCCGACCCAACCCTGGCTAAATGTAGATCAGGTAATATGTCATTATGTTAACGTTACATATAACACTGCTCAGAATTGGTAAGCGTGATAACAAATGATTAAAACATTGTATAAATATGAAATCTTCTGCAGTGTACCTGGTTCTGTGGATCAGAGAAGTCTATGCTGAGGGCGGTCATAGCTCGGATCATGGCCTGCATCGAGGTATAGATGTTCTGGAAGACCAGTTTGGCATAGCTCCTCTTGTCCTCATCCGTATAGCCTCCTCCATGGATAATCCTCATCTGTTTGATGAAAGTGCTCTTGCCACTCTCGCCAGTCCCTGAGTGAGACATAGTAATACATTAAATCAGTAAGTGATTTTAGTTGTGAATTATTATTGTTAATCGAGGGACAGTCCTCCATATTCGTTTGCAATTATCCTTGTGGTTGAAAGTTTCATCAGGGTCAAGTCATTGTGAATTTGGTGACAAACTGTAATAGGCGTGCACAAGTTAATAAATCAATTAGTTGACTGATCTGGATATAACACAATGCACTGGTAAATAGACATTTTAGTGTTTCACTTCCAAAAGAAAGTGTTTCAGTATTTGGATGGTGGAAAATAATTAGTACCACTCTCCCTGTTGCTCCTTATTAAGCAACAAAACACTTACACACCATCCGTCCTTGGCAGAAGTACAGTATAACACTATGGTTTCACTGACAGTTCCCCTGGGAGCAACATAATTCATTTTAAACACTGTATTGTGTAAATCACACCATGCGTTCCTGGGCAAATGTGTGTAAATTAAGTTCTAAGTTTGTTATAAAGCAGCAGATCTTGTGGTCCACTTGGACATTGGGAAAACATTTCTTGGTGTGGCTTACTGTATCAAAGTAGGTCTGGTCACCTTCACACACCTTTCAATTAGGACAGTTTTCCATCAACCCTTTATCATTAATACTATTCTTCATTACCATCATAATATTGTGTCACACCTAGAGTTTCTGTTTTTTTTTTGTTTTTTTACCATCCAGACCTCATCAGTTGAAGGAGCTTGTATAATGAACATATATACTATTGCATCGATTTACAAAGGAGTTAGATGTGTTTACTTCAGTGAGAACACACACACACGCACGCACAAACACGCGCACAAGCCATTCTTAGACTTTCACTTTTATCATTGCTAAACGAAAACTTGGAATTTTCTATTGTAACCCTCCAACTGCCAACCTGTGCATTTGTTTAACAAATATGTGTGTGTGTGTGTGTGTGTGTGTGTGTGTGTGTGTGTGTGTGTGTGTTTTATGTATCTTTTGTCTGTCAGCAATATCAAATGCTAAATCTTATGACTTTGGACCTGGGTGTGTTGAATTTTCTTCTATCTTGTTGTCCCGGGGTTTTGCATTGCCACGAGAATACCTTATCTTAAGCCCTAGGAAGCAAGTCTTAGACAAATTCAGCCTTATTTGAATACTGCTTGTTTACAAGTCAAGTTTCTTGGATATGAGAAGTTAGCCAGCAAGGCAGGCAGGTAAATCATGAGAAGAAGGCAAATTATCTTGAACATGCGTGGCAATGCTCTTAACACTACAGCAAAAACATCCAATAGCAGAAAGGAACTGAATCACAATATAGTATATTTTCTCGTATTATAATTCAACACAGTAACAACAAACATCCACATTACACAAATATAAATAAATAAATAAAACCATTGTATATTCAGACATTCATCCATACATTACACTGTGAGACATTGGTTGTGTACTCTAATTGCAGTGTGAGTGTTGATTTTAATTGTGTTCCACTCCTACTATCTGTCCCCAGACACAGCGGCGTTAACGCTGACCAGTATAATGACATCTTCGGAGACCTCCCAGCTCACAATTTGTTTCCAACTGAAGACGTACTATCCAAATGTAAATGTGTGCAAGCTGTGTCATTAAAAATGTCAGATTGTTTGCGTAAAATCCAAGACCACGTTCCTTGCGTTTAATTGGATTGTTCACTTTGATGTATTCTGTTAGTAATTCCTGTTCATTCAATAAATTAAAAAGAAAAACAAAAAATAAAGCATAGCCTTATTAAGGTTTACAGTCTGTCATGCAAGTAACATTTCCATATACATGCATGCAATGAATGCCACACCTAGATTCAAGATTATATCAACTACAAATGGAAGGGCTTTCATGAAGTGGGGTTAATATAGATCAATATTCTATCATTATACCTCAATTATAACATCAACATGGACATATGAAAAGGTCTGAGTTTACATGTTTGTTTTTTGTATTTGTTTTTGTAAAGAAGCCCTTTCCAGGACAGCAGTATTATAGTTCATAGTCTACTTGCGGCTGAATTTACATACGTTTTGAATATGACACAGCTACTGCAGCGCACACACACACACACACACACACACACACACACACACACACACACACACACGCACGCACACCACTAACCATGCCCTTGTCCCTGGAGTAGGATGTCTCCATTATTATCACTGCACAATGCACAGAAGTCCACCTGTTAATATATAATGGTACTCCTCTCCCTAAAAATGCCCTGATGGAAATAGATGCCCGGTAGAACTGCTTTTGAAAATCATGAATGACATGTACTATTGCCATTCATGATTTTGAAAAGTGGCTTATCTTCATGGAACTAACATTGCTGCAGCTGAAAAATGCACCATTTTACAGACAAGTAGTGGTATATATATATATATATATATATATATAAGCCTCTGTAGACTCCCTCAGTTCAGTTTCACAATATACAGTGTAAAACGTAATAACAAAATTGAACAAATAAATATATATATTAAATAGCCATAGTGTTGCTAGGCTAGTCCTGAGAAAGATAAGTAGGCATATGCATATCCCTCGTTCTCACATGCCGCAAAATATATCCCACCACCATCTCGGGCCACATCAGCTAAGGCCCGCTTGTGACGCTCTAGGACCACCTCTAGGAGCGATGCACGCTCTGTATCCGAAGACTGGCAAGCGTGCCAAACAATAGGAAGAAAGGAAACGCAATGTCTTACGAGATATGCAGTCTGACTGATGCCTATACCAATTGTGTGAACAGTAAACATCATATAAATCCACATTTTTATTGTACATGTCCAGGACCATAATTGACATATTAAATCCCACATGTACGATTCCTAGACTTTGTAGTGCTTCTTCTTTTTTATCTAGACAGTCAATATAATTACTATGAATAAGTATGTAAAACTTTCTAAGAACTGTCTTATGAGTGGATCCTGTCCATGGACAGCAGTTTGTCACACAGGTGTGGTCGTAGCGTAGCTCACCTAATAACAGCAGCTTCAGTTCCCTGCGTGAGTCCTTCTTGTCTCTTTTGAGCTGTTTCTCTATCTCCTCGTTAATTCTCTGGTTCTCTCTCGCCTCGGCTGATACACAGCACCCTGCCATCTTTCAAATCGTGTCCAGTGCTTCTTCCGGTCTCCGTGAAAATAGAAGTGATCAGAAAAGGTCAGCAAACTGCTGCTGACAAATACGCATCAACTGGAATGTGCGTCTGTCATCACAAACTTCCCACATTCGCTCAAGAAAACAATTCAATAAAATAATCCTCTCCCACAAGTCTAAGAAATGTCTAACCTTTAATTCCAGCGTAACCCTGGATAATATAGGCAATACCAAGAACACGTTGGTCGCCTGGCAGTTGCAGTCTGTCTGACGCGCTTGAGGGCACTTGTTGAACTTTATTTGCCTTGGAGGGCGGCGACAGTGACCAAGAACAGGCATCTGGGATTTTAAAATGGCAAGATTAATGAGGTAGGCGGCATAGACCATATTTGACAGGATCATAATTGGTGTGTCTATTAAACAGTGCGTTCTGCCTTTTCGAAGTCTTTGATACTCGCAGAATATAAAGGCCCATTACAATGGCAATGTTACAGGGCCTGTAAACCCTGACTGCAAGTTTTCCGAGTTGAAGCTGAGCGGAGCTATAAACTGCAGATCTATCAGTACCTTAATTAACGTAAAGGAACCAATCATAAAGAGGGTGTCATTTGTCCCCACCATGCGCTGCAAAACTGACTATCATTCAGGGAGGTGTCAGACACACATCACTAATAAACAATACGGTAGACCTATTTATATACTATAAACCTACAGTTAAACATAAAGCAGAATTTGGCTGGTTATTTGTTTGCAACATTTCTATTATTAAAGACGAAACAGATTCGGAAAATAATGCACAAAAAGTCCCACAAGTCCGTATTGTTTATTCAATAGCCTATGCAACTCTATATGAAAACACACTTGTCTCTGGTCTCTTGTGACAATAATCTATGGATAATTGTACATACTTAATTGATTATATTTGTTACAATTATGTAAGTTTGCAGACAACTTTATGCATAGCAACTAATAAAAAAAACGAGTAGGAGCAGGTAGGGTTTAGGGCATCTCACTCAATGATGCTTACAGGCCATCACTTTTTTTTTTTTTCAGGGGTTGCAGAGGATAAATGAACCATATGGGGTTCAGTTGCCTACTGCCCTCGCAGAAAATAGATACTACTTTTACATTATTATTATTATTATTATTATATTTAAATTAAAATTCCTATATAATTTCTTCCTTATAATTTTCCCCCAGGCAATTAAATCCAGTTCCAGCTCCAGTGTTGTTTATGTTACAGTTCTGTTTGTATTTGTCTATAGATTTTGTTAATCAATGTAGCCTTCATCTTTAACACATGTATATGAACATAGGTAGCAACAAAAACCACACAAGTGCTGCAAAATGCACTGAACGGTTTACCTTCAATAGCTCTTTTCTCGATAGGCTCAAATGTTACGTCAAATGCATTGTGAGCAGAACCAGACATAGGCCTAACCACTGGCATGGCGTGACATGAGCTTCCCGCTCCTTTTGTATTTTAGTATCTGTCAGCATGGCCAGTTAAGTAGATCGGTGACAATTGGAGTTGTAACCGATCCATGGGGCTGATCCAATTCAATTAATTTACATATGCATGTCTACTGTCAAGCATCAGCCATGTCTAACCTACCCAGGCCACACTATCAGCAGCAGGTTTCTAAAATGCAGCCAAGTCCTAAAATAGAGATTGGCTATCATTTACTATCAAACTTAACTTAAAACTTAATTTAACACTGGAATCGGATCGGTACTCGCTATCGGCCGATACTCAAAGTGCCGGTATTAGGACTGAAAAAACTGGATCGTGCCATCCCTAGTTTACAACATCAACATTGGTACCAAACTTTGGAACTGCTGATCCCTGATTAAAAACAGCATTCCTTATGAACACTTGAAATAGGTTTTTACTGGGGCTTGTGGTAGCTCAAGCCCCTCCACCCCCAAACAAGTAAATTCTCCAGCCTCCCATTTTATGACCAAGGTGGCATTATCGTTCAATTTTCTGTATACTGTAAACCCAGTGCCTGGGATACAACTTATAAGGCAGAATGTTTACAGTAGATCATGTTTAGTTTAATGCTGGTGGAAATCACATATGCTAGTGAGAGGCGATTGATGATTTGGTCTACTGTATAGGATAAGTGTCCCATCAATAACTACCCTCACTTTTTCTTAACACTATAATGTATTTAGTCTATCTTGGCTGAAATTATCCTGATTTTGCAAGATCTAATTTATACTCTGCTTTTCCAGTCTTGGAGTTTTCAATTGAACTGGATTGGGCCTGTGGTTGCCCCTGCCTGACTGCTTTTCAGTACAGTTCTCAGAGTGATGTTAGGGGTGTTAGGGGTTATTAAAATCTCTTATTAAAAGTATTTATATATAGAAATGTGTTGTTAACAAAAGAGCTGCAGTCAGTACTAGTGTTGAATTCAATGTTCTGTTCAATGATATTATTCAATTATAAATAAAAAAAGAAACAAAAACCAAGACTTAAATAACAGATTGTTTCTTTCAAAAATGAATTAGCCATTAGACATACAATACAATTACATACAGTAGATACATAATTCCAATACCGCACATTCAATCTGCCAAAAAGGTAATGATTACAAAGCCAACAAATATGCTGCCATATATATATATATATATATTTCATAATTGCACTATGCCTCAATAAAATGTGATTTACAGGCTTATGTTTCAGGGGTAGTTACAACTACACAAAAAAAAAAATCTATACTGAAAGTAATTTCTTGGTTATGTAGTTGGAAACCACTGGTGTCAGAAATAAGCAAGTCTCGCTGTGGTATGAACTTAACATCAAAACATAATTTGTTTAAGAATGTCCGTAAATACTGTTCCACTGCTAGTGAACTTCAACAGTCAAGACAGCCGGTCTGTGATTGGACAATTAAAAAAAGCTGGAATGTGTCTGGATAGTTGGCAGCCCATGAATGGTGGGTCAGGAGGCACATAATCTCTTGTGATTGGACAGTGTTTTTACAGCAGAGCTCCCTCCTCTGCGCCTGCCTGCTAGCTAGCTAGCCAGTCAGCCAACTTTATATAGCATCATTTAGTCTAAGCAGTGGGTTGGGGGGGTTGATTTGACTAACAGTGGAAGGGGGCGCAGAGGTGAATACATTTGATTGTGTTGAATACTTTAAAATGGTAATAATTCATTAGGTGGTCAGAAAACCCTGCTTTTTAGGTCCTCAATACTATAATTTTATCAAAGTAAACAGCGCAAAGTTCCATCTGATGCTTGAGTTGTTTGGCATTGGTAACAAAAAATACACATTACCGTAATAAAAAGCGTTAATGTGGCACAGTTTTGGAACGTGGTTAATAAAACAACATTGTCTCATATATTCTCATTTCCTTAACTTCACTCTTAAATAGAGAGGGCATTCTCTTAAGCGAGGCAAAATGCCATCGTATGTCTGAACTCTATTGTTAACACAGTTGCTACAGAGCTGTAGAGGAAAAATCCTCTGGACCGTCACTGTACTGTATTCATTCTGCCGTGTCTCCAGCGTCACGTACACTTTACGTAACCATTGGTACCGAATGGAATGCATTGCAATAATAATAATAATAATAACGATTATTAACTTCAATCAATATGAAATCATTATCCAATAATTAAAACTCAGTTTATACATACATAGCACGACCTGCCAATTCATCCTTCAATAGAAACAGCTAACTAGACGGCTGTGAAAGCATGTCCTGTTAGGCAGAGGAGTTAAGGCCCGTACGACACATCTTGGGAATGAACAAAGGAGAGGCAGTCGATAAGAATGAAAGTGTCCTTCTTCCCATGTCTACAATAGAAGGCAGGATTGACAGAGCACCTTAACGTTTCAGCTTTGAAGCCTCAGACACACTGACAGAGCTACACACTCCGACACCTAGCACACAAACAACCCACAAAGCCTTAGAACCGGTGCTGTACATAATGAAATTAACCCATTCAAACCTATGTTATCCTGTCCTGTTTCAGGCCTCTGGTGCTCCATCTAACATTTTTGCAACCTCTTAAATAGTGAGACAACATTTACTTTGCTAAACCCTCGCGATGAAGGGGGTCAGCAAATGGCAAATAAATTAGTATTATGCAACCACCCCACTGTTTGCAAAGCATTTCTTTTCATTTCCTTTCACAGATAGCTCGTGACAGTCAATGTGTGTGTTTGTGTGTGTGTGTGCGTGCGTGTGTGTGTTGCGGGGCCGTCCCTTCCGTTGCGTTTGCCGCTACACCAGGTTGTACTCCTTCAGGTTGAGCTGCAGGATGGTGTCCTTGACGGCGGCGAACACGAAGCGGATGTTCTCCGTGTCGGTGGCGCACGTGAAGTGAGAGTAGATGATCTTGTCGCTGTCGGGGTTGAGGTCCACGAACATTTTGAGGATGAACTCCCGGCCCGCCTGGGCGTCCCTCTGAGGACCTGGGGTGTGGACACATGTCAGTCATCACAGCTGGGACACCAGAGAGACTGGAGGTGCGCTCAGAAACTGGCTAAAAACATATGCTCACGTACGCGAACATGTTTATATAAAATACAAATAAAACGTTTGCTTTTTGTGTTCGCGCGAACGTTCAGGAACGCAAAAAGCAAACGGTTCTCGGAGAACACATGTTGACGCTGCACGAAGGGAGGTGGTTTAAAATGAATATTTTTTGTTCAAGGCAGAAATGTTCGCCATGAACGTTCGCCAATGCTGAACGCACCTCGGAATAATAGAGGGTGCAACGGCACATCCGCATTCCAAGGGTGGGGGTTGTCCTGGTCTTTGTGCAGACCAGGACAACCCAGCGTTCCATGCAAGTCAATGGGGCGGTCCACAGATTTCACCATAACATTGGCCATTATGTCTCTCTCTTTTTTGAGTATATCACATACATTCTTAGTACCTAAGATCAAGGTCAAGGTATACAACGGTATTTCTGCTGCAAACTGTTTTGGGGTAAAGTGACTTTTTTCCAGGCCATGCATGATAGATTTAGCTGTCTGGTCGCTGCCTACGACAGCCTCCACAGCAATACGCAGTCAGTGACACGCCCACTTAAGGGAAGAGTTCAATTTTTGCTTACATTGAAATGCATTACAGCGCTCCAGTCCAATATCTTTGGGTATCCTGTAACATTCAGAGTGAGTGTGTGTAGCCACAAAGCTCTCGCTTTGGTCTGAGACGTGGTTGCTTACTGTGATATCTAGTGGCAGAACATGTTGATGTAGAGCCATTTTAACTCACCGTCATACTCTGGAAAGTAGTCCACTAGGTGAGAGTACATGATCTTCTCCTCCAACAGGTCCTTCTTGTTGAGGAACAGAATGACAGAGGAGTTCTGGAACCAAGGGTACGTGATTATCGTCCTGAACAACGCTTTACTCTCCTCCATGCGGTTCTGCAAAGAGAGAGAGAGAGAGGGTGAGAGTGTGTAGTATGTGTGTGTGTGTGCGCGCGTGAGAAAGAGAGAATGTGTGAGAGGAGAATAAAGGCACGTAATCACTTAATTAAGCAAGACTTCTAATTAGGTTTTTAAGTACAGGTTTTAATGAGTGTCATGTCACACCAGGAAGAGAGCTGAGAAATGAGACTGAAAGTAGATAGACAGAAGACAATATAGGGCATCCAGCACAATCTCACTACTGCCAATAATACTGACCAATATTGGTCAATAATACTGACCAATATCGGTCAGGCTCTACACCAGAACTAGTGTAAAATTGTAAATTAAGTGTAAATACTGTTGCAATAGTGGTCTCTAATAGTGGCAGTATGCTTTCCCTCACACGCACGCACACACACACGCGCGCACACACACACACACACACACGCGCATGTACGTAGACACACACACAAGAGCGCACACGCATACAAAGAAGTGAACTGACGCAGTATTCAAAAGAGGCGCCCGATAATTTACAAATGTTTTCCAAGGGAAAGAGAGGCGCGACAGGGTCAGCTTAAGGAGAGTCAAATTTCCATTGCTTTAAATCTGAGCCACTGATTTGTTCGGTGTGAGAATGAGCAAGACAGCAGCCCCCTCCATTACAATGTATTGACCCCGGAGGAAAACCCTTCATTCCCCGGCTCACTGTTCATGTTTCCGTCACTCACCTCGTTGTCAGACTCCACCAAGACCTGGTCGTACTCGCTGAGCGCCACCAGGAACATGATGGACGTGACGTTCTCGAAGCAGTGGATCCACTTCCTCCTCTCTGACCTCTGACCCCCAACATCCACCATCCTGACAATGTAACGCACGCACAAAAGAATCAACAGCGTGACATTGCCCACCCACCAAAAAAAAACACAGTAAAAAAGGAGTATGTGTATTAACTGGTTAAAAGGTCCCCTATAATACAATTCTACATTGTATAGTTGTGTTTTCAGCTGTGCTACCTGAAAGGAACTTTTTTTTCTTAACTTCTCTCTCAAATGTCCTTGTGTAAATTAAGAGGTAAAACACTTAAAATACTTCATTTGAAATCATACTATATCTAAGAACACACTAAGTACTTCTCTAGATTTTAATTCTTTCATTCATTTATATAAAGGTGTATTGGTCTAACACAGGCCAAATTAATCAAGCACACACGTTCATATGAGTCCTGCATTCCTAACTATCCAAACAATAAATAATTCAAATCAATCAACAACACACAGCATATCCTGCAATAGTAAGTAGTTCTCATTTTTCTATAAGCCTTAAGGATATGTTCCCCACATGAGAATTATAAACAGCTTTTCATAAAACTGGGCAATGAGAGACATCCTCCTATCTAGACTCAAAGCATGTGAAAACTACACGCATCAATCTAGCGCCATCTCCTGGTCTTGTCTTCACTACAGTGTTCATTCTACAAAACTAATCTAGGCTGATTTATAGATTTCTAAATAATACCAATAATAACTAAATAAGTATTACAGAAAAAATATCTTAGGTTAACTGTAAATTACTGTATTTCCTTTCACATAATCTGAACACTGGCAAAAAAATCTTGTTGATACAGAATTGATATATTGTGTTTGTAGATATATCAATGTGTCGTACTGAGTCAACAACCCGAAAAAGAATGTGGACATACTAATGTAGCATACTACGGCGTCCAGTGAAAATATTATCAGGTCGGAAAGAAGCAAATGTTATTCACAACATTATTACTTGTGTACTAACCTGAATATGACACTCTGGAGGTCAAAGGGGTACTCAATGATGCCGGTGGTTGGGACCCTAACCCTCAACACATCCTGTTGGGTAGGAAGGTAGGATGGCTCCGCAATACGGTCCAAGGCATTCAGGTAACTGAAGAGGGTGAATTAATGAATTATGAGATTCACACCGTTTGCATCAGAGGAGTCACATTTGAAATTGCTTGCATTTCAACTACAACAAAATAATCTTTTTGGGCACAACTGTGCTAATATCTCAATCAACGATGTCAATCAAGCACCAGTCAGGCAGTTCAGCACCGGACAGTGCCTCAGAGAGGTCATGAACTCTTTACATAGCTCAATACTGGAGGGTGCACCTCAAAAACGTCTCGACCTCTTCGCTAGGTGGGTTACGGTCATTTATGAAATGTTGTTTATACAAATAAACAGTGCTATAGTGACGGAAACGTTAAGGCAAAGGAATAAAGACAAAGATAGAGCAACGTAATGCATTTCTATAGGAGCAGGGGTGACGCAGTCTCATAAGTGGATGTGTCACCCTGCGTCACCAACGCCATTTTGCATTGACTTTCATGGAGCGCAGGAAATTAAACCGCCTGTAGTCGGCATAAAGGGGGATCTTCTAAATTACTCTATGGGATCTGTTCCCACTCCCCCGTCCAAATGTTGAACAAGGAAGCTACTCACTATTTGGTGGAATCTGAGAGTTGGTATTCCCTCCTTCTGTCATAGCATTCCTGTATTCCCGGGTCGTTCCATAGGCTCTTGATGGCATCTACATAAGGATTGTCTAACGCTGAGACCTTCTCCACATCCACCTCCCTCACAATGTTGGCGTTACCCTGCGGAAGGAAAGGACTGAATTGAATTCCTGAGGATATAGAACACCAGACATAAATACCAAATAACATTAGATTCCTCAATATAATCATAGTCAATCAGCCTCCCGCAATAATGGCAATATGGAATAAAGGTCAAACAATCTTAAATGGTTTAATTTGTTCCACGCTTATTCTATTTACAGTAATGTCTTAATAGCCTCCAGGCGTTAACATGGACCAAATATCTGAAGCCCAAGTCCTATAGGACACATGATTCCACTGGGGGGTAAAAGGGGTACGTATGTATCGCCCCAGATTCCCTCTTTAGAACTCCCTAGTGTCGAATGACAAGAAAAGCAAAACATGGTCCATTAACATGTCCCAGTATATTGCATAACACAATGATTAACACATCTGTTTATGATACCTGTCAAAACTCTGCACCCAAACCATTAGCCAGTGTGTGACAACGTGCTACACTCAATCGTAATCTGAGGGAATCCTCATATTTAGCAGTAAAGCCCCAGACACACAGCAAGGAATTGGTCTCATGTTTACATTCAGACTCTGGTTGCCTAGGTATCCATCTAGTACACCAAATTCCACCCCCAAAATGTTTCAGTCAGTTAATCTGTCCGCTAACGATATCCTTAGCTCCCATTGGTAGTCGGCTCAATCGCATCACCTGAAGTTTAGATTAGTTTAACTTGGTGTCCGCCAAAATGGCACCGCTGACAGTAATTTCACCTGCCGTCGCGTCAAACCGCTAAATCTACATTGTTGCTAGACGCTTGCAGTGTGTCTGGGGCTTAATGAGTAAGAGCAAACAGAGAAAAGGATGGGTGGGGTGAATTTCAACATGATATGCTGGTGCTCTAATGCGACAAGAAGTGCCAGACAATCATACAGTATATAGATCTTTTAACCAAGCTCTAACACCGTCTATGGCGGGTGGGCAGGTTCTGGCAGATTAGACCTCTGACTTCTGTCTTGGTGTGTGTACACACCAGAGCCATGGAAAGAACAGAGTTACGCCAATGGAAGTTCGAAATTGTCAACAGTCACATGGTTCATGGAGAGGCTAAACCTCTATAATTTCAGTCAGGTTTCCGATCTCACCACAGTACTGAAACGGCCCTGATTAAAGTTTTAAATGATATACGGCTGAAT
>JAODUE010016067.1:0-14900 GCA_027564755.1 Amblyopsis hoosieri
TCTGAAGGCGAAAGGGGGTCAAACACAGTATTAGTATGGTGTTCCTAATAATCCTTTAGGTGAGTGTATATACATACATATAAAATACAAGTTCTGAGCTCCTTGGTGCCACTGAGAAGCCCTTTCATGCATCCTTTGACAATTTATCATTGCAAATTATAATAGATATAAATATATTTTCAATTCTTAGGTACCAAAGTACTAACTGTATATACACACACAACTAACAAAAATAATCACTGTAAAAGGTTTATGTTTTATTTTTCTACCCCACACACCAAACAATGTGTTGTCACTGGAGGTCTCGCAGTTCCATTTACAACAACGTAGTGGTACTATTTTTCCTATTCTTTGCTAATGTGCAATTCTGTGCTGCTGAAATGACCCAATTTCATAATTCATGCTTTTTCAGATGAATAATTTCAGAATTATTTTTAAAAGATTCATCTAACCTAATAAAATAGCAAAACAATGCTTGTGTTCTGGCACCTGTGCATGATAAGATGTATAATACATTAGGCTCATTTTCAAAAGAGCCACTGTTCCCTCGATATGCTACAACTTCACAATGTACCTCCATTAGGTAATCAGAGGCATCGTGCGCCAGCATGATCAAAGTCCCTGCTCGGATGTAGTTGACCAGCCATGAGAAGCTGATCAGAAGAATAGTGGCAATGTGGTGAACTATCTGTTCTTTGAAATCCTGAAGAAGAAGAAGAATATAAGAGAGAGAGAGAGAGAGAGAGAGAGAGAGAGAGAGAGAGAGAGAGGCGTTGTCTTAGAGCAAAGACTAAGAATCTTTAACATAACTTGCATTTGGTCAGTTATTGATCCCGTTGTGAAAATTGGTCACTAATCAACATCGTGTGCAAATCCTTATTGATGTAGGGCTTGTAAATGATTAACTGTTGGCAGAAGGTAGATTGTACAGATACGCTCCTTTTAAATATTACAAAGCAATGAAACACATTCTAAAGGTGTTCACACTGTACATTAGAGCAGAGTGATAGTACATTTTAAAAAAGGAAGATTTTATTTTAGTTCAATTTAAATTAGACCCTCGAATTTGTGAAATTTACTTAGTAAACAGGCATCAGATAAGCTATTATTTTCAGTTCAAAGACCTTTCACCTTTCACACTAGTGTGCAGACTTATAGGTAAAAGGTTGAAATCATAACATATTAAAAAGGACTAGAACAAAGATTTTATGGATGACAGCTTTACCGTGTTCATAAAAAGCAAATATGCTACATTGGAAATCACTATATCAAAACCTCAAGAACACTTATTCTGGGTGGTTTACAATAAGCCCTCGGCTTAATGGAGGAGTTGCTGCTTTTTTCAAATGCCATAAATAATTTTATGGTACACTTACTTTGCGTTTAACATCCGTTGCCAAGCTGAAAACCAGCGAGACATAGAAGCCCAGTTCTATCATGTAGTACCAATACTGCGAAGGGAGCAAGGACTGCGAGGAAAAACAAAGAAAGATAAACAAACTGCTACGTAGCTTGGTTAACCAAATCAGACAAGCAGAGAAACCAGTTTGTGCAAAAGTCATTTCACTCCAACGCTCCAGAAGCCGCTATGTCTTTGCATAGCTTGAAAGATATAAGAGAATATATAATGTGAAACCTGAAGCTAGCAGAGTATAACAAGCAGGGCCGTACCATCTTAGGGAAGTCATCCCACATCTGCTTCATGTCATAGAACCATGGTTTCTAGGGAGAAATTAACATTCAGTATTAATGATGTCGCCAATGTGACATTCTTAATCAGCAAAACCCGTAGGCAACAACACGGAGGAAAACAAAGTTTGTCCTCAACATCCGACACATAGTTTGAAGACATCTGAAGAATGAATGTGACCAAAGTGGTTCTTTTTAATAAAAAATAAAAAAATCTTAAAATCAAATTTCCTTGTTTATGAGATAGAGGTTACAATTGGATCTTATATCTTAGAATTGAAACGAGAGACAACATAGTTCTCGACTGATGACGGTTACTGGACTGACTCTTACCAGTACAAACGTTAAAGTGGAGGTGGTGTGTATGACCAAGAATAATAAAACATCCCCCTTTGGGCAGTATATTTTCATTATGTAATACAACCGTTATAGCAGAATTTTCATTTTGGAATAAATTGCAATGAAATCAATTGGTTGAACGGCATTACATTGAGAGGAAATTGCACTTCCATATGCAAAAACAGAGGCATGTGACTAAATAAACCCCATGTGCACAACCCCTGTACACATCCATGCATCGTTTATGCATTACAGGGCCCCATCTATTCTCTGTATGCCCCCTCCGGCCAATACATACACATTACACCCCTTTAAAGTTTAATGTTTCCATTGAGCAAGTTGGCAAATTCGTCACCCATTTGCTCAAACCTTAATAAATACAAATAAATACAAATAGGTTAGGTTGAGTACTCATTCTCCACACCAGGTTGAGTACTCACATCAATCAGAGCTGCCAAGCCAGCAAAGAAGGCAAAGAGGTAAAAGGTGAATCGCCAACTGTAAGGGAATTTAAAGCAACGTCAGAATCCACAATACTACATACAATACAATAATAAAGCATATGAATATGTGTGCAGACTACATTAAACCCCAGTTTCCTATACAAGATAAATTAACAGTGGCATGGAGGTTTAGAATATAGAAATCAATATAAAATGTTCCAACTTCCTCCGTGAACACACAAATCATTAACACACCATTCATAAACAGATTTGTTTATGAATGGTGTGTTAATTATGAATATGTAACTAGATAAGCTTGCTATTGTGCTGTTTGACCCCGTTAATTTCTTTTATAGGCATCGCCTGAAATGCACACCTTATCTTTTCATTAATATGTGTGTTAGTGAGTTTAGTTGAAAACTCAACTCCTTATCTTCTACATTAAAGCATGCATTTGCTAGATATCCTCAATCAGTTATAATTTACTTTATCGTCAGGCAGCAACGTCATGCCACAACTGTAGTCTATAATGTGTTTAGGGTGCCACAAAGCATACTGTCACATTAAATACATTTAGAAAAATTGGGGTGTTAATATCAACCCCATTTAGTCGGGGTACTGTTGCTCAGTCCAGGCGCTTGTTCAAAATATTAATTATTAAAAAAGGTCAAGTCAGCTATTGCAAGCTAAATGTAAGATAATACACTTTTTGTCAAATTCAACAAATATCTCCTCGCATTTCGCCATCTTACTGTTCTCCGTGCGTGTTGAAAAAATGATCTGATACTTCTACACAGCCCTGTCGCCGTAAATGGAACATATACAAAGTGGCGAACACCGCTCGTATCAACAAAGCCGCAGCACTGCGCTTTGCTTCACAATGCATTTTGACAGGTGATTGCCGCCGCGGAGGACCGCGGAGCGATACTGTTTTGATTTCAGCTCGACGTTAGCAAGAATGACTGACCATACCTTTAACTTCCTTCCACTGGAGTAATAGGGGTGGGAATCACCAGAGGCCCCAAGATACGATATTATCACGATACTGTCACGATGTAACAATACGATATTGTTACGATTTTAAACATATTGCAATATTTTGAAATTTTTAACTTTTTCCAACTTCAAATTATGTCCCCAAAGGAAAATTTGTCAACATCTGTTTGTTCATCTCACATAAATTGTATTGCTACAAAATGTGATGTCATAAATATTGTATACACCAAGTTAAAGTCTCATGTGAAATATAATCAAAGATCGATATTTGGCGTCCATGTATTGATACAGTATTGCCACGTGAAAAATTGCAGGACTATGTGCTGTATCGATTTTTTCCCCAACCCTTATGGAGTAATATCCTTAGCATAACAGGACAAGCCAATAAACAGTATAAATGAAAAATAAATAGTGTAAAAGATAGGTTACACTCAAATTAATTATAATTTTGGAGAAAGTGCGGGGTGTACCTGGCTTCACGAAACTTTTTGACCTTACTAGGTCGGTCTTGGTTTCTCCGCCGTCGGAACCATCTCTGCACCTGTCGTACTGGATAGCCCGTCTGTTTACATAAACTCTCTAGACAGCTCTAGACAAACACAGAGACACAAAACAAGTCATTACTATATGATAAAGTGATACCCAAAGACCCAAAGTTTGCTTGCTGATATGTAAAATGATATGTATTTTATGCAGTGTTGTTGTTAACGGTATATCTGTTGCCTAAACTATATAATACCCGATGACATTAAAGTGACACCCCTTCATTTGTTTCCTGAACATGGTTGATACCATAACCATTTTTATGTATTATTGTGTTTCAAACAAACAGTGAGCTGGGGAAGATTTTGGAGGATTTCACAAGGGAGGTACAATAACACAATCAAGGAGTGTCCCTTTAACATACCCTAGGGTTGTGCCACATGGAATGGACTACACAGTTACCTGTGTGGGCTGCTTTGATGTTTTACAGAAATAGGATTCCAGTGTAGGGTTAGGAGAGGCACTGACTCGATGTTTGTCACTCACACCCAGTAGAGAGGCCAGAGGAATGGCTACCGCCCTGGGAAGTAGGTAGGATAGGTGGATGAATGCATTGTTTACAAAAAGGAGTTTCTCATCCTTAAAAAGTTTTCAATTACTTGCGAGGACTGTGCAATACAGGCATGAGTATCAGGTTATGGTGACAGTTTGAATAAAGAGGTCGGGGTCACATGCTTTCATTTCCTATAATACAGTAGGCTGGGGTTTGTCTAGAATAACTTTTTTTTTTTTTTTTTAGCTTTTGTGAAAATTAGTTATTTTAGACAACTTAAATGCTCAGTAGCCTAATAAACCCATTACCGTATGTGTCTTATAGCTACACTTGCCTGATGTGACTTGTGTAAAGAAACTAACTGCCAACTGATTTCAGGCAAACTTCCTCTTTCCCCACACATGGACACATTTAACTGCCTTACATCAAATTAGACACTAGATATTAATTGGTTTTAATTATATATTTTATAAACCAAATCTATTTGGGTAATATATTCCACCTGCATTGGTGGATGGATGTTTAAGAGCCAGAGCTTGTCGAGAGGTAGAGTAGACCGTACAAAAATAAAACAAAAAAAAAAAAAAGATATTTGCTGGAAACATGTTGACCAGCATTGTAGACATATTCGATTTTAGTTTTTAGATTAAAAAAGGAACCTAATGTAAAATGGAACAACAAATTGGATGAATAGAAATTGCGACAAAGCTAATTTCATCACAAACATGATGTGGAGTGTGGAAATATAGAGGTAAGAACATTACACAAGCTACTAAAGTTCAATATCAATGCATAGTCAACATTAAATGTCACTGGAATAATGACACACAGTCGGTAGTTAATGACAAACCTCTCAAATATCTGTCTGATAACCAGAAAGCACAGAGCGATAGGGATGGTGGCCCAGAGGTCCGATACTTTGGGAAAGACCTTGTCATCATGGTCTTTAAGGTCAGCCCAGCCCAGCCCAGGAGGGAACCAAATCCAGTCCTGCCATATCAACTCACTGAGCCGTGACAACATCCTGAGAGACAGAGAGAATGGAGGGAGGGAGCAGAGGTTGAGATGTCCAGCTGGTGATTAAGGAGCATTTAAGATAACAGGGAATTCACATAGGGGCAATAATCTGGGAATTATTGGTAACACCTAATGAAGAGGCAAACAAAACACTTATCTGAAGACTTTGACCTTCAAATCAGAGCCATGTAAAGAGAGTCACGCCATCTCCGTTCGTGGAGCTTCAAAATAGTTCCCGGATGTTAGCCTAAATACTAAAAGTACCCTATACATTTTATTTTAAATGGAAATCGGGCATTTATTGATGACTAATTACCAAAATAAATGTAGTTTGTGTGTGTGTGAGTGTGTGTTTGTGCATGTGTGTGTATGTATACATGTATAATTGTAGTAATAGTTTTTTTCTTTTCAAACTGCCCACCAAGCATTTCCAGGAATCATTTTAGCCTCTCCATGATCCATGTAACCGTTGACAATTTCAAACTTCCGTTAGCGTAACTGTTATTTACATGGCTCTGCTTCAAATGAACGCATATATAGATTAAGACTTTATATAACCTATTATGCTGTGTAGGAACCATGGAATCCTGTGTCTTAGGTCTGGGTAAAAAGAACCATGGTATCCCATGATATCCCAGATCTTCCTATCCTCTACCCTACACTCAAACTAAACACACGCGCACTAGTCCAACGGGTCCAGCAACTATACTGCATGAATCTTATTTGGTGTTTATCCACCAGTACTTTTGACATGTCTTTGTGTTGTCCCTTTGTTAGGCACTCAGTTGTGTTGTTTTTTCTAACCTGATGTACGTACCTCTTTCATGTTTGAGGGAAGACTCATCACAACAAATTGCATTTAATAGCATATTACATCTTATACCATGGTCTGGCTTAATAGCTCATTTGGATTGAAACACAACTGTATGTGTGCCTATAAGTGGAGGGGTAGAGAGAAACCCAATGTGCACCCACCTGGGTGAGCTGTTAAGTAAGGGAAAGGGTAAAATAGTCCACTGAGCTTTGAGGTGAGGGAGTATGTCAGAGAAGAATGTTTCTGAGAAACAATTAGATTCAATGCCAGATGAATACAACAGTTGCAACTTATTTAAGGGAACAGCAACATGAAGACTTGATGTGGCAAGAAAGCTACGATCTGAAAAGGTGTGACCAATGTTTAATTTTAGGTTATGGAGATTTAAAGAGCTTGTACATTATAATACTAAATGCATTAGTATTAATATTGGTCAGAAAATGCACAGAATATCTACAAGGCAAGCCATAATATTTTGCCATTAGAGAAGATTTTGGCTTTCAGCTAAAAGAAATGTGATCTACTGGGAAAGCCCAGGAAACAGAGATGACATCAGTTTTGCTGTCATTACTAGCAGGTCCACAGTGGTAGTTCAAGTGACTTACACTGAGATACTGCTGGATCTTGACTTGGATGGAAGATAAAAAATAAAAACTGGTTGTTATCTGTGGCACATTTATTTCTGTAGAAGACAAAAATGGAGACAGGCTACCTGTCCTACTGGAAAATCTATTTGGGGACTCAATTTGATGAGTACAATATTCAATAGAACTGCTTTCCTGTCTCCTGATAAAGCTGTTAACAAGTATGATGTGCATGGACTTTGACCAACTGAAAGTGTATTATCAATGAATAGAACTTACAGACTGCAGCATTGCAAACAGAGAAAATGTAAGGTTTTTCAGATTTAAAAAAACTGATTCCAAGAAATTGCATCTAATGTTAATTTTCTTATCATTATTCAAGACTGGCTGCCAATGATTGTTTACATGTAAACGTAATTTAAGATAAATACATGCAAAATGTTAATTATTAAGCTTAGCTAACCCTGCACTAAGGGCTGCAGCTGACCCACTAAAATATGATATAGTCTATTAAATGCTAAACAGACCTAGGTTAGTACAGGTGTGAGAATAAAGGGGCACAGGCAGGCGTCAAGAAGAATATCTTGGCAATTGTTTTCATGGGAGCAGGTCCAAAGTGTGTCAAAGACCGTTTGGGAGGGTATTAGCCTATTAGGGTTGTTCATTCTGGGGCCTGGAGCTGCAGCAGACCAATGTAGTATCAGGTGTGCATAGATAGAGGCCTCCACTCCTTAACTGAAAACTAAAGTAGCCTACAGCTATCAGTGTACAGTAAGCATATTATATAGAGCAGCTCATGCACCTTGGGTTTTAGTGTCACACAATGAGTAGGCCTACAGTTATAGGCTATTCTATTTGTATTGAATATAATTTGACTGCATGCATAATGAATACATTTTATAGTTATATTTGTATTCTTCGCTGCATAGAACGCAGCAATAGATCACCCACTATGCTGGTTGTTTGAACTGTCTGGGTGTTTGAACTGGCTTTGATCAAATGGAATATTCAAAACAACGCTGTTGCCGTAAACTATTCTAGGGAGTGGCGCGCAGTATACAAGCATGGCGCAAGCTGGGTGGCTCCGACCCGGACATAGCGGAATCAGACGCCTCGCTTCAGAGTGATGGAGATGTTTTAAACAAGATCGTTCAGCACAGTATTCCGTCTTCCACAGCAACCATATTGAATAATATAAATTACTATTAGACACCACAACTAACGCAGTAAACTGAATTATATTGCACACATTTCCGGTAAACTTAGTAAACTTTTTTCGCATCCCCACATTTTTGGCGTAGGCTGTATAGGCCCAGTTTGGCTTTTTATTTTAAAAATTATATTTTAAACACTGTATTGAGGACCGAATAAGTGTATGTAACGACCTTCCCTTATCGCGGTGTTCCTAAACAAACAAGAGACCGAGAAAATGGAAGGCGTGTAAAATAACTTTGATGCGAGTCTTTCAAAACCCACTTCTGATAAGTCTATTGTATTCACTGTCGATAAAGTACTTACAGTTAACTTGACATAAAACCATGTTGTGAGATTGGATCTTCTGTCCCGCTAAAAATAGCAGCCAAGGGTGTGCATTAGCTTAGTGAAATCTAGGATTTATCGCTGACGGAGATCATGCAGTCTAGCGATTTTAGACTGATCTCGTGTTACGATCGAATGACGAGGTGACGATGCCATGAACATACCTCTTGTCTCTGTATGAAAATAATGATAGATGGCTTATCTTGCTAGGCGATGTTCAAGCGGATTTTCTCCTAGGTCTCCTGCACCAACGTCTTATTTTATGCGGTGAGAATATACCATCCAACCTGTTGATAGTAGAAATTATCGTACAATCCAGTTTGCTTCTTCTTCATGCGAGTTATTCTCAGTAAATTTGAAACACAAAGACAGGAAAATTGCCTCCAGTTTTCCATTCGATCAAAGTTATATAAAATGGACCTACGCTTGTTACTGTTTAGTCGGATTGTTCAATGGACAGTGGATAATGTAACGTTAGTAGGGTGGCCGAGAACGGAGGGGGTGGAGAGTAGTAGGGGGTTTTAAAGTGACGTTGACGTTCTCTTTACGGCATGCAAAAGAACGCCTAGGCGTGTTTGGGCGCATCTGGCTCGATGATCTGGCCAAGCCCTGAAGCCTGTCACAGGCAGGCTCAACGCAGCGCACGCCTTGGCAATGGTAAATCCCAGATCTGTGTGTTCGTGTATAGCATGGTGTATACCCCCGATCTTATAAATAAATGGCATCTAGGCCTGGCTAGTTATTAAAAAATAATATAAAAGGTGTTGTCTGAATTTACTAATTTTAAGTGTGTATAATTCTGTTTTCCCGCAAATTGATGTAATATACAGTAGGCTATTGATTTGGGATACTAGCAGATTAAAGGCACTCTTTAATGTATCTTCTTCACAGTAAGGACCTGCTACCAATGAGGCCAGTCTAGCATGTACATATTGGAAACCTTATACACTTTTACCACAGTTTAAAGTTAGTTGTATTGTATGTTTATGCATTAGGCATAATGCAAAAATTGCATACTACCTAAAAAGTGTACAGTGTACATAGCCTACACATGTTTACACCAGAGAACAAGGCTCAGCCACTCAAAACTCTTGTGTGGACAGGAACATCAACAATTAAATCAGACAGGACAGGAAGAAAGTGTGCTCCTCATCGGTAGCACTTCCTGGTCACTGTGAAAAAGAGATATTATAGAGCATCAGCATATGTGATGTGGGTACAGTATATATGATGTGGGCGGGGCATATGCCTTTAAACTGATGACTGAGATAAAGACTACATGGCCCACACTTCCCTATACAATTGTCTTTGAATCAGAAAGCTCTGACTATTGCTGTGGTTTCAGTTCTGGAATCACTGGGAAACAAAAACAGTACAAACAACAGCAATTAATTGAATACATACACAGATATTTTCTAAATTGTACTTTAATTTCTTTAAAGACATATGTTTTAAAACAGCAACTGTAGAGAATAAATAAACAAACTTTTTTTTTTTACTTCTATAAGTACATTTATGTAATTAAAAACTCTTCAATAAGTGTGTCCATTGTCTTGAAGACCACAGGAATCCTCTATATTCGGAAATAAAAAAATTGTCACAGAACACCCACCCACCCGACATCAAATTGATTACCAAATAAATTAAACGTAAAAAATCAACATAGAAAAATTCTCAGCCCTCCCTAGACTATTATGTCAATGCTAAAAGTAGTGGCAGCAGAATACTTTAAGTTTTAGTCTTTTTATTCCCTTTTTAAACGAAGGTATATACAGTGAGAGGAAATCCATTTCTCTTCCTAACATCATTAATGTACTTTTAAATAATAAACCTAACTCTACATAACAATTTCACCAGTGGTAATGATACAGAATAGTATTTTCTTTTCTCAGTGATTCCTTTCAATACTCCTATTCACCTTTGTGGACAGATTACAAACGTAGACCTCTGTCATACGCCATAGACCACAAAATCACACTATACAGCAGAACCCTGTTCAATAGAATAACATCATTGATATGCTTTTTCTTAACATGTAGATCTTGTTGCCGACAATAGACTATGTACATATTATAAATTAATCCAGCTGTGGAATGGCATGAAGCAATCGACACTTCCAATGTTGCAGTTGCTGTTGTCATTGATATACTGTAAATGTTGCTGCTGATACTGTTGCTGTAAATATTTTACAGTAGTTGGTTGTAAGCACATACAGGTGAAAGTGTTTTTTTTTTTGTGTCTTTTTTTATTTTTCTTCCCGTGAAGTGTTGCTCCTGTGCTATAGTGTTGGTCAAACAACCAAAAGGCTTGGGACATCCCTAGTGGTTTCTTGATTGAACGCTTATGTTTGCCTGTAGACATAAGGAGAGGAAAAAAACAATACTGTATTTTAATAGAAAGAATGCAAATAATACACCGATGTTGGGTTATGTTAGTTTCTAGTAGTGGAGCAATATCTGCACATACACATTACTTGCAATGACCACTCTGAGAAGTTGGTCCATGCAAATTCAAAAGTGATATGCTGCTAATATGCACGTCCTTCAAACCAAATAGTTCCTCAGATCATTTTAGCAGGCACATAAAGTCAGGACATGCGCAATAGGAATTCTGGTAGGTATCATTTGAGAAATCTGAAATGTAATTCCCTAAATTTGTTCAATCGTCAGAATTGAATGACAGAGAACTTGAGACTGCAATCCAGGTGGATTTACTTGAAACATAGTTTATCCTATTGTTTCATGCTCTACAGTATGTTAACCAGAATTCCTAAAGAGGAATGCAGTTCCTTAGTAGCCTGTTGCAGTTATCAAACAGTTTTTCCAAAACTTCCAGGAAATGGTCTTTGTTTCTGACAACACATGTTTTTCCTAGATGTAATTACAACACAACATTCACACAATAATAAATGCACTGAAACTCTTTGTTGCACACCCACAAACACACACACACACACACACACACACACACAACAGTATACAATCTTCTCAACCATTAACAAGAACACGTTCAGTACATTTTGAATCTCACAGAACCAAACATAGTTCAGGCACAAAATCACTTTGTGTAGTATTACAACCAAACAAAAAAACCTGCACTCAGCGAAACTACCACACCAACCAACTAGACATGGGAATATGTAAGAATGATCATCATGACAAATAAAAAATTAAAAAAAACTAATCAAAGCAAAAATTAATTAATCAAAAAATATTATTTTATTCATCCATATTTGATGGACTAGTAAATTACTATCAGGCTAATTTTGCACTTTGCAATGCAGCTTTAACATGGCTATAAAAATAGCATGTCATGATAATCAATTACTTACAAAGTCTTAGGTAAAGTGACAGTTATTGATCAGTGTTTGCAAGGATAATACCAGGACAAAATAATAAGAAGAAACTCACAACGCACCAAACACAGTTCATGGTCGCCACGGTAACTCGCCATGCAGTTGAGCATGGTGAATCAAGGCAACGGCCCAAAATAAAATTGCTAATGGCAACCATCACAGGCAATATCGCCACAGCAACCAACACAGGCCAATTAACTTACAACGCAGTGAGAGGAAGGGGGAAGGTTTTAGTGGTTGCTAGGCAACGATAGCCATAGCGACGCAGTCTCCACGATATATGTATGGACAGGACAGTCTTGAGAGTGATGTTTTTTTTGTTGTTGAGGAAAATGACATGACAGCACAAAAACAATAAATTAAAAATAAATTAAAAGATTTATGATGAACAGTAATTGTTTTCATCCCTATCACAGTACTGGTAAATGTAAATATTTTATGATCTACTTAATTAATACACTGCCTTTCAATACATAAAAAAGGAGAGCTCAGTTGTAAAGATATCTATGCTGTCTGATTTTAATGAACCATTACATCACTCAACTTAATCTGGTTATTGACTAGTTTAGCTACAGCTGCAAGACAAGATCTTTGTTCAAACACCGAAGCCCAGATTACATAATTAACCCTGCAACGATACCTTTACCACACACTACTGCCTGTCAATCAATGTTTTCCCCACACCTCCCCCCTGACCTCTTCTCAGTGTACTCACCTGGTTTAGTAGGGCCTATTGGCGTCTTTGGGCCTTTTCAGTTGGACCTTCAACCTCTTCATGCCAATCTGGAAGCCGTTCATGGCCTGGATTGCTGTCTGGGCACTGGACGGGTTGTCAAAGCTCACAAAACCTGTGGAGGGGAACAGCAGCTCAAAGAGTCAAGCTGCAAGATGTAGTAAGAGAACCACGTTTCCACAAGTAAAGCCTGGGAATACTGTGGTGCTGCATGACCCTGTGGTCTGGCTCTGAAACGACAATGTCTAGTTTCAAGATTACAGTAACTGTGCTACTAATGAAGGAACAGCTAGCTGGATGGTAAATTCAGTTGCTACTCGGACACATTCGCAATGATTCCTAGGATTTCCAGACTGATTCTCATGGCGAACTTAACCTGAAGGTCGTGAAATCACAATGTGAATGCAGACGTCGATAAGTTTGCCTCGCGAGACCATCCTGCTAACACATCGGCATCTGCACTGACGATGTGATTTTTGTATCAATCGCTAGGACTCACCGAAACATTTGCTCTGGTTGGTGGCGCGGTCGACGAAGACCTTCGCGGAGATGACGTTTCCAAAGGGCAAGAACATCTGCAGCATCTCAGAGTCAGTGAACTCCTGAGGCAGGTGGTAGATGAAGATGTTGCATCCTTCCGGACCTGGATGGGAAGTGAGGGGAGCATACGTACCTGTATGAACCATAGATCGTATGAATAAACAAACCCGCGGTGATGTCAATCATAGGTTTTCCAAACAATATGTTTGAAGCTCAAGTGTGCTGGCTCTAGCCGTCGCTGTCACGCTCCGCCCCCGGTACCCGGCCTTGTGTTCTGTTTCTGTCTGTCTGTTTCCCTGTGTACTCTCGGTCTGTTCCGTCCTGTGTTGATTGGTCATTAGTTTCACCTGCCTGTCGTTTTCCCCCTACCCAGCGTCCTTGTTGGTTCATTGTCTTTTGTCGTTTCATTGCCTGTCCGTGCTGCTTGTTCCCGTCGTGTTTTGTTTGGTTTTGTTTAAATAGATCTTTTGACACCTATCCTGCTGTCGTGCTTTTGGGTCCGACTACCAGCCTCAACCGCTGACAGACGCCATCTCGGCAGTGGCTGACTCCCATTATAACTCCCAGCTATCCATAATAATGGGATTATTGTATGAAATATATTTTCAACTGATGAGTTGTATAAAGACTCCCTCAAGTACTCCATTCGAGGAGCTGCAGCGTTTGGCACTTGCGTGTTGGATTGATTTGGATGTGATGGCTTACAGATACAGTGTGACAGGACAACAAATTGGTGAATTCAGCAGTGTGGTCCGCGTGCGGGGACTAGCAATCCTGACATAATGCACATAGAACTGAGATACTTTTATACATTTAAATTCTACTCTTTAGGTGCTGTAGTAGCTAACCTTGACACAAAACAGTATTGTATCAAAAATATACAGCAGGGTCCTCGACCAAGAACGGTTTCACCATTTAAAAAAAAGAAATATATATATTTACTCTGATGACATACAGTACCTGAACACAAGACATTCTGAACGATTTAGTCCTGTAGTTACGTTCTAACCCAAGTAAACATACAATGTTAAATTCCTTCTTTAAAATATACTATACTGTTTGTAAAAGGGAAAGTATAGGCTACTTAGCAGTTAAAGCAGCGGAACAGCTGAAAGGGTTGCCCATATTCCTAAGCCATACCTGCTCCTTAATACTTAGCACAACAATACACAGCCACTTTGGATAAAATCTTCTTAATTACCTAAATGACCGATCCCAAGCCCAGCCCCTTTTCGCCTGTCATCTAATATATTTATTTTTAATGAGACAGAAACTCCTTCAACTGTCTGTTATCCTGTTATAGCCTACTATGCTGTTTTGTCCAACTTAGTTACAGCAACTTGGCTGGACAGGTGAAAGGGGCAGGGGTCTTGGGATTGGTCAATTGTAAAAATCTGCTAAATTACCTTATTAGAGAACAAAATAGTTAGATTCAAATGTAATTCAGTTTCAATGAATGATGAAAACAGGATGTTTTGTTACTAGTAATGGACTTTTGGAGCCCACTGTATATGAATTAAAATCTACATTGTAACAAGACACAAATCTAAATGTGTCAGGCTAGTACGCTAAGAGCCTACATTGTAACAAGACACACATGTAAATGTGTCAGGCTAGTACGCTAAGAGCCCTTCATTGTAGCAAGACACACATGTAAATGTGTCAGGCTAGTACGCTAAGAGCCTACATTGTAACAAGACACACATGTAAATGTGTCAGGCTAGTACGCTAAGAGCCCACATTGTAGCAAGACACACATGTAAATGTGTCAGGCTAGTACGCTAAGAGCCTACATTGTAGCAAGACACACATGTA
>JAODUE010016078.1:0-25495 GCA_027564755.1 Amblyopsis hoosieri
TGTCACATGAAAAGATATGCTCACATATTTGCAAATATGTGAGGGGTGTACTCACTTTTGTGAGATACTGTACATATGAAAGACTCCTGGCAAGACATGTTGATGATAAATGTGTTGACACTTTTTAAATAACATCCCACCATCATCCCACATACAACATAAACTCAAATTAATAGATTTTTTTTAAATTATCACAGTACAGCAAGGTGTAGATAGGGATTCTTGATTATTTTCCTCTATTTTATGCCATCCAACGCTTGACCTTTATTACTAATTGATTGCTCTATAATTTGAACGCACCTTGACAACTGCTATTTTCTATTACTATGGTGAGCAACAATTCTGAAAGGTCCAACCCAGAGCCAGAGTTTTGCCAACAAAGGTTAGACCTGTTCAACAGTCACATCATTGGTTCATAGAGAGGAAAAACAGTTCCAGGAAGTGCTTGGTGGGCAATTTGGTCAGATTTGATGATATGTCAAAGACCTGTATGTATAGAGATATTTTCTGAAACCAACAGCTGGGTCGGGTCTGTACCTTTGTAATACCACTTTGTACCTCAAGGGGCAAGGTGAGTCACAAGCTTCCAAAGCAGTCTGCAGCCCTCACCAGAAGTATGCGGAGAAATAAGCATGGACATTATAAAAATCGAGCTATGCTAAGTATATGAAAAATATTTATTTCCTAGAAAATACTAGCCAGCTAATTACACAAATATTATGCATTTGAATCAGTTCATAGACAATTGTTTTTAAACGAGCGTTTAGTGCACAAGGAAGTGAAGTATGAGTGAATACGTAGCCTCTATAGTAATATGCTCAAGGCATAGGCTATAAAACATTTCTTTAAGATGAATCTGTTAATTACATTGTTCTAGTGAAACTACAGCCTAGTTTGTTCATACAAGACGTAGTTACAGCCCGATCGATCGAGTGTTGGTTGTGTACAGTTATGTGGGGGTAGCATTTAGGCTGGAGATTATCATGGGTACTGTTGTCGGTTATTATTTGGCCAAGCTGCGACCGCGTGTTCTGTTATCTGTCAGGTTTGCCTTTACTTACTGCCTGGGCCAAATGTGACGTTGACGAACAATGCGCAAGAGAAGAGCACATGCCCTGTGCGCCGTGCCATAGGAAAACATTGTGTTGCTGGCAAAGAGAACTTTCTAGCGACACGTCTCTTTGTGATCGGGGCCCTACCAGTAACTTAACGCGGAGCAAGGATATTGCCTAGTTTTTGTGTTGCTTGTCGTCTGGCATGCACTGACTGCCTCCGACGCATTACAGTTGCCTGCAAACCATAGCATACCCTTCCATATGGCGTTGATATCGTTTGGACTGACTGTGGCTGTTTTCTGTTGATATGGCACGGTAATATTTTAAAATAGCAGTGTTGTTGGCTCTTAGCTGAATTGTCCTATTCTTGCCTTGATGTTATAAATAGGCTAAATCACTTGTGTAGTCTATTGGCTTCTTCTTGTTACTGTATGTGTGTGCAGTGTAGACACATGTAAGCGGATTGACTGAAAGATTGGCAATAGGAGCAGACCGCTCTGAGTGAGATGGTGAACTAAGGAAGCCATAATATTCTGGTGAAACGCTGACCCCTAATGGTTTGGAAAATATGGTAATTTATTACACAGAGCACCTTTAATATTCTGGAAGAAATCTAACTGAGAATAACGCCCTGTCTGAAAGGACCAGCTTCACTGAAGGATTGTTTTATGTTCAGCTGAACAGGTGTATTTGCATCTCATGCTTGGTATCTCCCATATGGGTGGTAAATGTCAGTTTTGCTGCTGTTTTTGAACAGATAGATTAGTTTAAGCCTTTTATATCACCTGACTATTTGCTGGCTGGTATTGTTTTTATCAGCAGTTCATACTTACAGTACTAAATAACATGCCATTTCTCCCATGACTCATTTGAATAAGAACTCTTAACTATAACTCTTGCTACAAGTTGTGCTGCATTATGTATTTAGTGAAGTACTGTTATTGCCTGTAGGTTATCGGTTCAATTCTAATAAATGTCAAAAAGCATCAAGAAAAGTATTGCTGCTGTGCTGCTGTGCTGCTGCTGTAACAATGGAAGTGCTGTTTTAATCTCCTACATGGAAGCTACATACTGTACAATGACACATTAGGCTTGCCTTCTGTCATAATGAAATTACATTTCTGCTTTTTATTAGAAAGGGGAAAAACACTTGTCAAAGTTTTGTGTCATTGTTTGTGAGAACAGACATCTCAGACACAATTGACAAGACAGACGGTTATCTGTCTCTTCGTGTTTCCATGGAACCAGAGAAGACAACATAGCAATGAAGCTACTCCGACATCATTAGTCAATTAACTGATCAATTAAAATGAATCAATTGACAGTAGAAACAAAAGCCAGGCTAGCAATGCAGAATATCCTTGGTTCCCAATGAACAGACCCAGAGCCATGTAAAGAGAGCGTCATCTCCACAGCATCTGAGCCTCAAAATAGTTCCCTAAATACTAAAAGTACCCTATACATTTGATTTTAAATGTAAATCGGTGCATTTATTGACTAATAATTACCAAAAAAAGTAAGTTTATATATATTCAAATTGCTCACCAAGCACTTTCTGGAACTATTTTGCCATAGGTTTAGCCTCTCCATGAACCATGTGACCTTTGAAAATGTTGAACTTCCGTTGGAGTAACGGATATGCCCATGGCTCTGACCAGACAGTAACAGCCTTTGGTCCAGGCCTGTGGATTTATACGTTCTTATTGTGGGCTTATTGTCAGTACACATCAATCAAACGCAGACAAACACAAGATGCGGACATGGCGCAGATGTAAGGTTAAAGAGCGTGGAGACATTTCACAGTCGACCTGGCAGGGCTGAGGCATTAATTGAAGCTACAGATAGTCAGTTACAGCTAGCCTGATTGGGCCCCTGTACTTCTGCGGCTACTGGTGACATGATATTGTTCCTGACAGGAATATGGCCGTCCTACTTTTGTCCTTACAATAAAAGCCCAGACAGGGATGGAAGCATTAGCCTGTTAGCAAGACCCAGAAACAAACACGTCGGCAAGCACAGGCCTACAAACATAAACAGGCACAGGCAAATGCGTACGTGCTTTATAGAAAACACCATCAACCAAGCACAAAGTGTTGGTTGACTGTCTCCAGGAATCTTGCTGGCTCAGTCACTCTACTTTGAGTCATTAAGTTACATCCCTCCCACTCTCTCCCCCCCTCCCCGCCCCTTTTCAGAAAACCTTTTTTTTTTTTTTACTGACTCACACTTTGATCATGAAAAAAATGAGCCGTTTGCAGCAGCGCACTCCAAGTGCTGACCTTAGCACTCTGCCTGCACACTATATGCATCGTCTGCTTCTGGTATCCCGTCCTCTCCTACCCTCCTTTCCTCTCTTCCCCTCTTTCCTTTCATTTTCCTCTTCCCTCTCCCATCTTTTCCTTCCCTCTCCTCTTCTGCTCCGTGCTCCCTGACTCATTTTCCCCGCTCTGTCAGCTAAAAACGCACAAGGCATTTGAGCGGAAAATATTCACTGAAACCTTGTGCCGTGCGGTGTTCACTAGACAATGTCACTATCGAATCTAACACCTTTCATCTCCCTGCACAAACTCATTTAAACACACACACACACACAAAACAAAATACAGTCAACTGCCATACAGTTGGGCTACTGTCTCTCTCTTCTCGTCTAGGGTATCGTTACTTGGGGCCTAGTTTATATAGGTTGCTACGCGCAAGAAAGTTGCGTTAACTGTGGTGAAACGTGCGTATGCATCTTTCACCGCAAGCGTCGGGATTTATAGAAAAATTCAATGCAGAAAAAGATGTGCATTTCTACGCATCCTTTCACCTGTGCGTAGAGCTAATGCTACGTTTTTCAGACATAGCCAGGCCAAAAATATGAATCTCCCCTGCACAAATAACTTGGTCATGTGTTAGTTTCGCATATTGTGCGATAGGTAGCCTAATGAGACAGCCAGCAATGTGTAAATAAAGATGTTTATTGAAAAGGTTCAAGCTGGTTTCAGCTCGTGGAACGTTCCTGGGCAAATTACTGTAGCGAACATCTTGCTCTCAAAAGCATGCTCCGCCAACTTGAATGGTTTTATGAATCTGACATTTTTGGTTGTACGCAATGTTCTAGGATGGAACCTACACTGAGTTTTATAAATGAGGCCCCTGCAGGTCTGCCTGCCTGCCTGTCTCCCTCTGGCCCATATGTCAAACGCCGACAGCTCCTTCCTATATTGATCCAGACAGCTGGTGAATCAGGGAGAACCAAGAACAGAACTGCAGGAGTGCATCTTGGCCAAGCTCTTTACCAATAGGGAAGCTGTCATTTATTTCTGATAGTTTTCCATCTGTCCTGCAGCGGAGAGACTCTCCTGTGTATAGACACAACAGAGGTGTCCTTTGAGGTTGGGGCCACGTTACAATGTGAATATTTTCAAATGGTTTCCTTTTTTACGAGCATACATTTTACAATAGTATTTATGGTTGTATTTGTCATGTTCATAATCATTGATTGTTTGGGCCCGTAAAAGAGCATAAACATAGACTGGCTCCGCCTAATTATTGCTCTCATTTCTCGCTGAGATTATCATCTGAAAACCCCGTTTACTTTAGCGTTCACACAGCCAGGTGGGCATGCGCAATGACGTTGAACTCAAGCGTGTGTTTTAATTAGTGGTAGAGCTAGATGAAGCGATACAAACAGCAATGGCGCTTGGTTAAATGCTGTCAAATAGTTTCAGGAGGAGGCAACGGCTGTTAACACTTCCCAGTGGAGCGTGCCCAGACCCGGTTCACAAAGTGAATATTGGGTCTGGTTACACCAGGCTATGATCGTAAATGAAAACAAATGAAATAACTAAAACTAGGCGGGAAAAAACAAAAGTGTTAGTTTTAGTCTTTTGTAATATGGGTTATTTGTCAAGGTCAGTGTAATAAAAACTCAACAACAACATCATACAATTAAAACTAAGCATTTTCAAAAAATAGAAACTAATCTAATCTAGCAAACCCGCTTTAAAAACGAATTAAAACTAAACTGAATTTGAAAACAAAAAGTCAAAACGAAATAAAAATAAAAACTAATAATGAAAAATGCAAAACTACAACAACCTTGGTCTGGTTACACCAGGAGACAATCGTAGAGGCTGAACACCACATTGGGTTAGATCCTCTTACCCACGCAAGCTGACCCGTTGACGTTGGACTCGTAGCCTTCGTGGCAGACACACCCTCCTACGGGCACCATCCACTCCCCTTCTGTGTTGCAGTGCATGCGCGGGGGGACACCTCCCTGCGCCTGGCTGTTGGGGACGCACGTCCCGCTGACGGGCACCAAGGCCGTGGGCTCGGCCCCCGAGGGAGTGTCCGGGTAGGTCCCCAGGTAGCGGCTGGTCGCTGGGCATCGGCGGTAGAAGACGGACACGCCCATTAAGGAGACGCAGGCCCCGCTGTCGACCACAGCCAGGACGAAGCTAAAAAGTGGGTCAGGGGTCATGTTAGGACGGCTTTAGGACCCTTGAGAATGGAAATGTGTTAGTTTATGGATTGTGTTGGTGTTTTTCACCCCACATCTGAAACATGAAACATTACTGCTATTCCAAATGAACCTACGGTATCATATGAGAAGGCCATCGCTGTATTCTCTATGCCTGCTTGCCACTTGTGCTGTGCATAGATTGTGTGCCTGCCGGCTATCGCATGCAGAGGTTTACAGATGTTTGCGATCTGCTGTGGCCAAATACACTAAAACCTAATGACATCAACTTCATCTGAAGACAGCCGGGAGGAATAACATTTCCATAAGGTCTAGGTTACAGAATCCCAAAGCAGTTGTTTAAGCGCCGGTTACCCGTTGCGTGTGAGCGGGGCAAAGCTGCGTGTCTTGATGTTGATGCGGCGATAGCGGTTGGGCTGGTACTGGTGAGGTGAACTGGGCTCCACCTTGGAGAAGCTCTTATCTGCAGCTATGGTGTCGATCTTCACCCAACCCTCCCTGGAGTCCTTCTCCCCACTGGATGGCTAGGGAGAGAGAAGGTGAGCAGAACACACAGAGGACAACACACACAGAGAGATAATGAGCGGTCAGGCAAAATCAAAATGGCTTCCAAGAGGAAGCGCGGTCAGAGGGCGCAGAGCGATGGTACACAACACAGGAAAATTATAGATATTATAGAACAGACAATTGGATGGAAGTCAATGACTATGACTTGAGGATGTGTGAATGTTGTGACATTCTAGTATATACACTTTATTTCTGATTGCAACAAAGATGTTCGTTAATTTCTTGCTTTTTCCCTCACATTGATCTGCCACTCATTTTTGTAGAGGATTATTCATTTCCATAAATCAAATTACATGTTCATACTTTATCAACAACCAGACCACCACCCTGTTAAAGCACAGGGAACTGTATTACTGCTCATGTTCAACTGTGATATTGAGCATAACTGTAATATAATCATACTGTAGCCTAATAAAATATAATTCGATCAATTCATTTGAATCATCACATCTGAGTAGAGATCGTCTGATTGCCTTCTGGTACAGAAACAACACAGAAGCTCAGCCTTATACAATAACACACACACACACACTAAAATCTACATGTAGGCAGGCTTTACCTAAACAGATAAATAGCTGCTGCATACCACAACATTGTTAACAAACATTGCATTACCATGAAGAGCGCAAACACTGCTCAGACTACATATCAAACATAAGCAGGTTATTCTAGGACATCACAGGTATACTGTATCACAGTTACAAACAGTACTATAACACATCTAATAATAGTGCATATGCTTCTGATTAAATTAATTATATTAAAGGAACACAGTTTATATACAGTACAAGAACACTACTCCTCTTTGTCTGTGTGTGTGTGTGTGTGTGTGTGTGTGAAGCCCCCACATGTTTTTAAAACAGTGACTAACCCAGTTTTCAATGTCATAACCTTTGCAATGATGCATGCATGTATGTTGTTGTGTGTGCATTCTTTCAAATGCTATTTTCTGTAGGAAGAAAGGCTGTTCATGGTTGACATGGTTAATAGCTAATTTTATAATGGCCCATCCAACAGCCTGTGTGACCACAAAAGGGACTTTGTTTATAATCTTTATCGGGCTGCTTGCATTCCCATCCTGGGAGGAGTGTGGTCATAAAGTGTGTGTGTGTGTGGGTTTGTGCACTTTTAAGAATGAACAACCCGGGAAAGGTGTCACACAGTAATAATCTATGGACCAGGTCTGTTCCCTTAGGAATGTGGAGGGGCGGTGTTACGGCCTTGTTGATAAGGAGAACCTAATGTAACGGCCTGCAGGGTCAGAGGGCACAGAGGGGGCACTCCACCCCTACTATCTTCCATCACGTGGACCACTGGAAAGGTGGGCCGGTGTGCGGTGTCTGCTGGCTAGGTTCAATACACAGTAGTAAGAAATATAAATAATTAGATATAAGTAAATACATCAGATGTATCAAAGACAGGAACAAACAGAACACATTTTCATTCTATATTTTGAAAATAACAATACAGTATAACATATACATTATTTACAGTATACTGTGTATTATACTGTACTGTATATTTCGGTAGCAGGGCTCCAGAGCCCAGCCACCACAAGTCTCTCATGGCATTATAGCTTCCTGCACTCTCATCAGGCTTTGATTTGCACTTTTAAACAGCAACTTTCTCTCCCTGCGGAGGAGCGTGTTCATCATGCAGCTACAGCATCCCTCCTTCCGTGACTAGAGCGAGCACACGCTGATGCAGCTAAGCCCCGGGTTCCTTCTTCCCTCTCCCAAACAGAAAAAGGAAAAGACAACTTGGTTTGAGTTCGCGCCAGCAACCGCATGGTTAAGACAACTTCTGGCTATAATTGTGAAAAGGGTTTTGTGGTTTGTTTGAACAGTGTGATTACTGAGTGAGCAGTGAGACACATTTTGTGAACCGGTGTTTCACACTGTGGCCCGAGAAGGTTCAAGACTGACACTGGCGGGCGTCACGTAATTATAAAAATAATGTGTCTTCTCTTGTGAAGAGTTGATGAGAAGACATTGGTGTTTGGGTATAACATTAGTCTGGCAGTGATATCATTTATATATTACTTTGCTTAATTATGAGTCTGAAATGTCTTTGCCTGGACCAAGTTGGTGTCTGATCTTAAAATAGTCAGTAGGCATGCTTCCAAATGAACAGAGATTGGATGTTGCCTCCCCCGACAATCTAAGCTGCTACTTGCTAAATTATTAGAAATCCCAATGTACTTATGCGGCTTCACCCACACACTTTGTCTCTAAACCGATGGCAAAGACCCTTCTTAATGGCATGGCCACTGGCCAGGCGAGCACTTGACAGGGAAAATGCACACCATGCATATAGTTTGATTTGCGGTGATGCAATTAAATAAATGGTATTTCATCCTATCTTATCTCGTTGTGCCCTAATATCTTGCTGTTAGTTTATGAAAAGCACATTGCTGTGTGAAAGAGAAATAATAAATACAAAGAAAGATATTTTTAATTGTTCAATACTTTGATTAGTGTCCAGAATTGAGCTACAAAACATAACAGAAACGTTTTAGTTATCACCTCAGAGGGCACAATACTGAGTTCTATGTTTTAGTGACCAGCACTTCTCTACTGCTCAAGCCGTTTATACTCCTCCCGCCTGAGACACATGCAAGAGCGTTTCAAACATATTAAAAGTGTGATTCATGGGGAGGGAATGCTGCCAGGACATACACATTGCAAAATTCATCCTCTGCATTTAACCCATCCTTCAAGGGAGCAGTGGGCAGCCGCTGTGCAGCGCCCAGGGACCAACTCCAGATAGGAGCCAGTGTCACTGGTCACATGACACTGGCTGGAGGGTTAACCTGACATGTTTTTAGATAGTGGGGGAAACCAGAGCACCCGGAGGAAACCCACGCAGACATGAGGAGAACACGCAAACTCCACACAGAAAGGCCAGGACGACCGGGGTTCAAACACGGGACCTTCTTGCTGTGACGCCACAGTGCCTGGACATACAGGCAGGACATACAGACAACATCCACACACACACACACACACACACACACACACACACACACACACACACACACACTGTATCCAGGACATACAGACATCATCCACACACACACACACACACACACACACACACACACACACACACACACACACACACACTGTACCCAGGAGAACACATGGTGCTGCGTGGTCCTACCTCAGCGACCCAGGTCTTCTCCAGCTCCCTCTGGGAGTCGGCCTGCTTGTAGTACAGCGTGAGGGTCTCGCGGCAGGTGGGCGACGGCGACCGCAGGCTGGCGCAGTCACGCACGGAGAAGCGCAGCGTGACGAACACGCGTGGCGCCGAGTGCCGGTACAGGAAGGGCGTCGCCAGCCAGTTGTCCTGGAGACGGCGGTTTTGGTTGACGTTACAGACTTCAAAGGTGCGGATGAGTTTGCCCTGGTCGTCCAGAACGCTAACCTCGTCCCACTGAGGATAAGAAGACATGCTATAAATACATTATTAAATACACTTTCAATTCACTATATGTATATTACAGTTTATTACAACAGGCCTTGGATTGCAGCCACTGTGTAAACTGTATAAACTCCCTGTATGTTAAACCTCGCATGGAGCTTAACAATACATTTACTGCATATACACAGTGCCGCATTTACTGTATTTCAGTGTAAATATTTACAGCACTGCAGTGCTGTGGACATGTGGGTCGTGTCTCGTGTTGACATAATACAACAGGATTACTTTACAGCATATTATGCATCCCAGTCTAATGTCGCCATTGACTCCCACTGTAAGCACAATGCCTGAAAAATTAATCACATGGAAATCAATCCCCATTTGTTATTCAAATGTTAGTCAAATGCATTATTTCCTAGACAGACTTGTCTGGACCGCTGTCGTTGAATGTGAATGTGAATATTATTAGCAAGCAAGCTTGTCTAGTCTAGGCGATTGTGGGGGGGAAGCAATGTGTGTTTAGCAATATGTTATGGGAACTGTAATACTTTACTAGTGCACCAGCTACAGTAGGATACCAATGGCACCTAGAGCCCAAGAGAGACAGCCAGCATTGAGACAAGGCTCTGAATGAGTGCCTGTCATGTGAGTCAAGATGTAAATGCAAGAGAAGGGTTTAGTTTCACCAATTACACCGTCTGGATGAAAAGGCTCCGCTTTAAGCCCTGACTGACAAGCGCAGCCTTTTCTGTTGTAATACAGTGGAATTATGTATTAGGCCTGATCATCATTATGCTTTCTCCAACAATGGCAATGGGACAAAAGGTCCAGACGCCCTATCCGGCTGCATTTGTGTGTGTCACACAGACACACACACACACACACACACACACACACACTGTGTATTCACATTTGTGCCAATTGAAATAATGATAAGATCAGTGAGCAGATAGAAAAGGTCTCTAATTCAGTGAAAGGACAGTCCGTTTATAGGCCCTGCCTGTCTGTATGTCTGGGAAGCAGACCATCACACTGGGTAGAGAAGGACGGATGTTACCAGGGTGGAAGATGAAGATATCTATAAACTGAAGTGTAGGGACGGGAGAGCGTGAGCTCGGGTGTTTATGCATGTGGCAATGTGTGCATGTACAAGTGTGTTCCAATTTCTGCATCTGTCTGTGTGTGTGAAGTACTGTACATAGTATCTGCAAAACAGGTGCCTCAGTATGTGAAGAGTATGTGTGTGTGTGTGTTTGTGTGCCTGTGTGTGTGTGTCAGAGAGTCTGTGATAAAAACCTACAGTAGCTGGTGTGTTCAGGACGTGCATGAGCACAACACCCCCCACCCTCCTGCTTGTGTGTATGGGTATGGGGGAGAACACATTTGTTTTCTGTGACCCCATACACATATACACACACACACACACACACACACACACACACACACACACACTTGGAATGAAATTGACAGATTGCATTGGAGGGCTGGATGGAGCAGCAGAGAAAAGAAAGAGGGACAACTGAAGTCATCTGCGTTATTTAATTTGAAGAGAAATCCTAGAGAAGCACACAATGTAACGCGCACGCGCACACACACACGCACACACACACACACACACAGGCCATATGCATACACACAATAAAAACACATATATTGGGGGAAAGGTGGAGTCCATTCAGCAGAGCGGGAAGATAATTTCACTTAGGGGTGCTGGAAATTCTAGACAGTTAATTTTTATATATATATATATATATATTTTTTTTTTTATAATGTAATTAATAGAATGGTCCGGAGGTATCCCCCGTGAGAAATAGAAAAAAAAAGAAGAAAGAAATTAGTCAAGTGTATTCTAGTTGCTCTCCCGACAAATAAGCATCAACAAAATACAGCAGCCTACTGCAAAAATAACCTATAGGCATGATACGGTACAGGTAAAATTGGCAACACACCGTCCAGAATATAGCCTACAAAATATTTGAACAAACGACTATTTAGCCTAGCCTACTTATTTGTGACATGCAAGTCAGCGTACCGTTGTCCTTTGGAGGCTATCGCAGAACTTGACCTGAAACACCAAATGGGGTAACCTAATCTAAATAACTTAATCTGAGTTTAAAGATGCTTAGACAATGACGGTAGACAGATAGGCTACACCCAAAACTAGCTTCTCCTCTCGAATTGACTTCATACTAGTTATCTTAGGTGCCTGGGGTCAAATAATCATGACGTCCCCTTTTGGCTTTTGGACTCTTGGTAGGTAATCCTTGTAAATATTATTTTTTTTGCCTAGTAAAATTAAGATAATAAAACATGTATAAACCAATATTGATTCAGTTTCTTAGTGACTTATTGAGCGTTTGGCTTGCAGTCTGGGTGTGTGACTCCCAGTTGGAAAGCTGTTTGTTTGAGCCCCAGAGTTGTCCTATACAGTACGTTAAGCATACTAAAAGTATATGACATCAGGAAAATAACAAAAGATACGCAAATAGACTTTACACACTATTAGCTCAATGAATATTCTACAACTACTGTATCCTGACTATGCTCTCCAGGGGACCAACAGTGTTATTATCTTATCACTGACACATCTATCTGGGAAGGACTTGGCTCATTGGACCCATGGTGGTGATGTCATGTGTTCTGCTCACCCCAGTGTCTGGATAGGTGGTCCAGCCCAGGTCTGAAGTTGACTCTGCTGTATCTAGCAGCATCACTGGCAGGGAGAAAGGAGAGACAGGCAGAAAAATATTATTTTTATATATATTATGTATTTGTTTCCTGTTTCACATGTAATGGCCTCCTGTTTCGTTTGTGTTTTGCTTAAAAGGGGGATTCCAGACAATTTTGATCTGAAACATATGTTCCCATATCTTCTGAGTTGTTGTTGTAGCAATCTCTGCTTCAGGACTCAATTGATTATAATGAGGAAAAACCTTAAAGAAACACAAACTGACAAAAAACTCATGGCTAATCCATCCATCCATCCGTCCTGACTGCTTATCAAATAGGGTCGCTGTGGCAACAGGGTCATCAGAGCAGCCCAGGTATCCATGTCTGTCTACCTGCTCTAAAAACATCAGAAGTCATGGTCATATTGTGTCATATGCTCTGACCAGAGATTGAGCCATAACTTCCTCTGGATTGTTGCAGTGCATGCATGAGGTCCATTACTTTACATGCCTCCACAGAGATGTGTACTGCTGTGCTGATGTTTGAAATGCAGTAAGGCACTCTGACTCTCATATTAAATGTGTTTTAACAGCGGTCTTAAGGACAATTTCACACACAAATTAGACTGTACCTTACCTGAATTGTAACTATATTATACATTACAGTGGTTGGCTGACCCAGTAACACCCTAAATAAAATCCAATTACAAGCCTATACCAGAACACAAATTAAAACAAATGTTCTAGCTGTTGTGATACAAGCACACAAGTGCTCTGTGTTCAAAGCTCACCGTGGCAAGAGCGGCTGTGAGAGACCTCGTGTCGTCACCCCTTTGTTTCCTGTTTCATTTCGAGCTGTAAGAGGCACTCAATCATTGTTACTAACCGAGACGGAGCAATTCAAACTCAAGTCTATTTTGGGGGTATGTTTCCCCGTGAACTGGCTACAGTATTTACCAGGAGCTGTCAGGGTCTTTCCAAAAGCATAGGCTGGAAACAAAAAAACCATAGGAGACTATAATGACTAATCGTGGCTTCCCATGTGAAAATTGGAGTCCTTGACTTCACCATTCGTATTTCAAGACAGCATGGAGCTGTCTTCCTTTCATTCCATCTGTAGCATCTCAAGGAGCTATGCCATTGAACACGGGCAAAAGTTTGCTCGGCTTTGAGTCCGTACAACTCCGTTCCTCACGCACACGCACACACACATAAGGCTTTGATGCCACAGATGCCGTTAATGGAGTTAACGCAAACTCATAGGGTCAATTATCTACTATCTACTGTATTTAGGCATAGTACATGGTCTTACACACACACACACACACACACACACACACACACTAGGTTTTAGAGTTTTAACATTACTGTATTTGTTAGAAATGCTATAGACAGACATCCTTTGGCTATCAGCATGCTCTGGGAGAGCATGTCCTTGGTTGATAGGCCCATTTGATGAGATGATTTAGATTTATCACAACGCCAAGAGGCCTCTTTTCCCTGACTGGTCTGGATAATCTACCTTACTTGTCAATTGCATGAATGCACACCCACACCGGCAACTGGCTTGTCAACGGGCTCCAGAGGGAGCCTGTTTCATTCTTTTGTAGCTAGCTCTCATTGCAACTCTCAACGCCTACCTGCAGCAGCTTTAAATGATTACAGAAACACACACGCACACGCGCACACGCACACACACACGCTCACACACACAAACCTCCCAACTATGCACACACTGGCAGAATGTTGAAAGACACTTTCAAGAGTGCAAGAGCCATCTGTAACAAACAAAAAACTTCAGTGTGTGTAATTTGTCGTCATGGAACTTTGTTTTTTTTTTTTTTACTATGTTTTCTCCTAGAGGGAAAAAAAGGCATCCCTCTATGAATCACTCTGACAACCAGACATACAGTGAGAAAATACAACCCAAATAATCATCATACAGACGATTTAAGATCTGAAAAGGTGCCGCAGCTCGCTATAACAGCAGTGACCTATAGAGATTTCTCTCATTTATGCCTCTCTACATTCCTTTCTCTATTTTCTTCTGCCTGTCATTTTTTCTCTCATATACTGTAGGCTGAGGTACATATGCACTTTGTTGTGTTTATTTCAGGCGTTGAAGCTTTTGATGTAATTTCTGTGGTCCTGACATCAGGCCACTATGCTCGTACAAACCCCACCCCCACCATCCATGCTGTAAACAGATTTTATTGGGGGGATTAGACTCACAGATGGAGACCATGAAAATCTTTCCAACAATCTTTCATTTTGTTTCACTACACTCCATTTGGTGTATTTCTTACCACCATCTACAACAACCCGTCCTCTCTAAGTAGCTCTTTCATTGTCAGCCTCTCCACATCCTCTCCGGCTCCACAACAGTAATCCCGACTTGAGTAATGAAATGTATTGGTCCCATGAGAAAGACTCAATAGACTGCCATGGTTAAGGATTAGAACCGACAACAGACAGCTGAATATACAGTTTTGCTTTGCGTGTCTGCAAAGCTTGGCAGCAAAAACCATGCAGTTGATGGGGGGATTCAAATCAACTAAAGGGAAGAGAGCAAATGGAGCAAGGATGACTAAAGCCTTTCAAATGAAGAGCAATTAAGTTCTAACTACATAAAGTGCTTCACCTTTTACTAACATGTTTCATTGAGCTGTTTGAATCAGGACACACGCAGTACTGTGGAGTCTTTCCACATCAAAACCTGTTATGTGACACTGCATGCTGCAGGCTGTGTGTATTGACTGCTTGAATTGTTTCCCATGCTCTGCTATTTGCCAACAATCGTTGGACAATCTCTTTTTCTCCTTTGCCCCCATACACATTGATACTGTTTATGGTTTATTATTTATGGTAATGAACCGTATCTTCAATTAAGGAAAGAGTGCACCCGTTGTATCTTGTCTAAGTCATACATCACATACACAAGCATGTATTGGGACTTCCTTAACATCTATTTATATCACATCATATTATATTCAATTAACGCCCTGCTTTGGGGCAGCCATGCATAAATGATATACAAAAAAATAAGTTTTTGTTACATTAATAATGCATGTAGCAACGACAATTTAGCCCGATGCCTAGAGGGACCAAACGTCCTCATGTGTCCCCTGCACACGAGAGAAACCACAGGAGGTTTGAGAACTTATCGTCATGCAAAGCTGTCGCTACAGCGTTCATGAGGTTTACATAACTTGCTGCACAGCGCTACCGGCTAGCCACCGTTACACTTAGTTAGCTCCATCTACACTGCAATGAAGATATGACAAATGAGTGAGTTTTTACATGATGGAGGTCATGTGTGGGCGCCTGCGTGCCTCTCAGTGGGTGCAACATAAATGGGCTCTATACTTAACTGCCGGGCAGCTTTTCCACGAGCACATGAGCGCTACAGCCTCCCTGCTATTGGTCCATCCAAGGGCCAGAACACTCAAAGTTTGTCCCTGACACATCTGAGAAGTGCTGCCTCGGCAATCTGGACCTGAGTGCTGTTTTAATGCACAATACAGCGCCATCTTATCTTTCTGCTGCGCTCTCTCTCTCTCTCTCTCTCTCTCTCTCTCTCTCTCTCTAGCTGGCTGGTACCTTTGCCCACCTCTGTCGGTCCCCTGTCTAGCTCGACCCCCCCTCCCTCTCTCTGTATGTCTCTGTGTGTATTATTCATCTATTAAGTGACAGTGGGGCAAGGCATTGCTGCACCTCAAACAAGGAGATATACTGATCCATTATTAAAGCCAGCCACTTTCTGTGTGTTCGTGCAGGGCTGTCATCAGAGTATGACAAACAAAAGTGAAGGAAAGAGTGGGACGAATGAAAGTTGTCATGGCGGCAACAGGGTGGCCCAGGAAAAATGAAAATGAACACAAATGTTTCCATGCATGCTAATGTACATCACATTGATTTAACACATCCCGTCTTCCCCCACTGAGGGATCTGTGTTGCCGTGCAGACGAAGCCTTCATTTGCCAGTAACCTGTCCTTCCTGCCACTTCATCTGAGTGACCCTCTGCACCCTCTCTATTGGCTACTTTCCTCTGCCAGACACGTTCCTCTTTGTGTGGCCGTGCATGCGCTCACACTTCACGGTGCTAAGTGGACTGCTGCCTCTCATATCAGTCCGCCGTGGAGCTGGACGTGCGCGCCATTGTTACACTTGGCAGGCAAAACAGGAGCCTGCCACCCAGCAAAGCATCTCAGTGTTAATATTAATGGGGACTAGAGGTGTGTATGGATCATGCCTCAACACCTCCTGGGAGATAGACAAACAAGATGTTTGTCTATATGTTTGCACTTGTAAAGGGAAACACACATACACACCTATGATACATGAATGTGTACACAATAACACACTAGTGTACTTACAAAAGTGCGGACAAAGGCACACATGCCCCCCACACACACAGTTACAAACACACAGTATGTCTGTTGCTACACACGCAAAAACAGACAGACAAAACAGATAGACACACACACGCACACACACAGACACGCACAGCTATGTATTAAACCAGTGCCTGTTGCAAACACCTTGGGACAAAAACCCAATGGCTGAGGACCTTTTCAGCAAACATGCACACACACGCGCACACACGCACACACACACACACACACACACACACACACACACACACACATTCCACTAGTGCATGCTTGCACACACACTGCAAGCATTGGTCATGTTGTGTTTGGCGTTTTTTGTGTCCACTCATCCGGCCGTCTCCGCCCATTGTTAATCTGCTCCAGATGCTCCCATCCACAACAAGTCAGCCAAGGACATGGCCTACCAATAACCATCATTACACACCGCCACGGGGAGATGGAAGGAGAGGCAGGAATGAGGAAGTCAGGGGGATTAACTGGACACCAGAAATATGCTCGCACATACGTCAAAGGGAGTTATCTGAACTCCTGCGGAAGGAAAGTGATACGGGTGCAAGCAGCACTTTTGCTACGATTGAAGACCGAGCCTAGCTCGTGAATAACAGGCAGCAACACGGAAACCCATATGAGCTCATTACTCCTTTGGTAACCATCAAGCGAGCAGTGTTTAAACATTACCAGCTCTCTGGGGACTTTCCTCCTCTTTTCCCCTTATTTGAAGTTTCCTGGGCTTAAATAAATACCAGCACAGACATATTCTGCTTACTGATAAACATGTATAACTGAATTATATGTGTTGTTTATCATAGGCATTAGAGACACTAAGACACTAATTAATTAAAAAGCATGCTTAATGAAAATGATAAACACGCCTTCCATTTTATCCCATTCATGTGATTATTATCTGGGACATTATTAGTACGGCTATCAGTCACACAACAATCCGTGCTCCCCTTTAATAAGGAAAATGTGTGATTAATAGTTGGCACACTGCCACCTCACACAAGCCGCCAACCACAGCATCAAACAGACATGCAGTCTGCAATCTGGGCTGCTGCGTCCTGTGTCCATGTGGCTCTCCATTCACTCTGTGGCTACAGGCCAGAGGGCCAGGGAGCAGACAGCTTCTAACAGCCTCTCCCTGTCCTGTCGATCTCCCACCGGTGGCTGTGTCACATTCTTATCACACTCCCTCCACTTGATCAGATGCTGAAAAGACGGCTCATCACACCCGGGACAAGGGCATTTATCAGTCTATTTAATATCAAAATTACTGTGGTGGCAGACACAAGCGAAAACATGGAAAATGTCCCATGAGAAGGAACGCAGTCAGGGGCCCCACACAGCTAGTGGTAATCTGCTGGATCTGTTACAGCTGATTTACACCAAACCTGCTGAAATGTTTGTAGTTCTCGCCCAGCAAAATACTATCCGAAATATGGCCGTCATAAAGTAAAGATAGGACAATTTGCAGGCCACGCTACATTTTAGCATCACGTGTTTTGTTTTATTAAAGTTTACGCCCCGCAGGATATAAACTATATAGTGAATAGTCAATAGGATATAGTTCATCCGCTTCTCTGTACTCTCGATGAATTCAGCCATGACAGAGAATGTCCCGGGGCATCAGGTGTGCTTCCCGCATAAGCCTCCACAGTAGTGCAGTTGTGTGTGTGTTATAATCAGACAGAAGCACGCAATGCTCAATCTAGACCTAGTGATTCACAAGTCAGCCGCACAGCTCAGCATCAACAATGCATGTGGGTGTGTCTATCAACGGCTGTACATATGAGCATGACGAATCCATGCCCTATCGCTCACATGTGTCAGCTTGCCTGCAGTAATGGACACAGAAAATTATGACTCCAACCCATTGCAATGGACATGGCTATGGTATTCATGGCAGTAGAAAGACACATAGGCATATTACTTGACTTTGTTTAATCCAACTAAATTAAAATTGGCTAGAAAAACAAAACTAGCAGATTGAGCAAAGCAAATGTAATCTCTGTTATGTTTTTTAATTGCAGATTAAAATGTTATTTAGAATTGTTATAAATAAAATAATTTGAACCGGATAAGCAGAAACGAGCATTGAAACACAACTGAATTACAATTTTGTCATTTAGCAAATGCTTTCATCTAAAGCAACTTACTTTATGCTTACATTATACTTGAGCATAACTCTATTAAGAAGCAGGTAGGGTTAGGCTTCATATTCAACAATGCAGAGTAGGCCTGGTTGGTTGGGCATCTACAGTAATCCACAACCTTTGGTGTGGTAACAGACCACACTAACCACTGGACTATCCTCCCTCATATGAGTAGTATAGTAGAGTGTCATCCTACACTACAGTATAACACATTGTTGTATAATCCAAACTCAGGTCATTTAAAGATAATAGCCCAGATACAGAAACTATAATGAGGGGTTCACACTGGGCAACAGACTCAGTGCAGTGAGCACAGCTGGCTGTATGTTCTTTTTTTTTGCGCAGCGAGAACAGATTCCTCCATATTTACTTTGCGTATCCCAAAATTAACACAATGTACATTATTTTAGTGAGCATTCTACAGATGAACTGAGACACAACAAAGCCAATGGAGATTGAAAGAGTTGGTTCTGCGACCAAATATAATATATATTTAATCGTCCCAAACATCCCGTCACATGTATACTTAAGTATTGAGTTACTCTGTGGCGGCTATAAGTTCGGGGCTTTATACAAAGGTTCAATGTCACTTATGCAAAACAATAGACAGTATGCACACAGTACAGAGCCATAGCAAGTTAGATACGGCAAACAAGTAATTCTATGAGATCCTGTCTGACAAATCGCACTGCAACTGTATGTCTTTCTTTTCTGTGTTTTTTAGTGGACTTCCACGCCATTAGGTTAATACTGTATTATGAAGGACTCTCTCTCTCCCAATCACAGCACAGCGTCAGTAGGCCAGTGACCTTGCACAGCCCCACCCCCCATCTCTCTCTCCATTCTCTCTCTCTCTCTCTCTCTCTCTCTCTCTCTCTCTCTCTCTCTCTTTCTCTCTCTCTCTCTTGCATTGCCTCTGTATCTCTCTGTCTCATCTCTGTCCAGACCATCTGTTATGTCCAGCAGGGATATGCTGTGTGTGTGTTGAGGACTATAACTGACACGTAAACACACATAGCAGAAGACAACCTCTGCTCTGTGAAGCCAAGCTGTGGAAGATGTGTGCGAACAGGTGCTTAAACTGAACCCGACGGTAGCAGCTCTGACTCCTGAAGGAGCATTCTCAAGGGATGGGGTGGGGGTGGGGCTCAGGCACATGTTGTATATATATATATATATATATATATATATATATATATACTGTAGGCAGACAAAAGAGCATGAAGTAATATGTATTATACTGTAAATATGCATTAGACACACACAAAACACAAAATACACACACGCACGCACACGCACGCCAACACAAGCACATAATGACAGCTTGAGTCACCAGATTATTACTCAGGTTTTTCAAATCTACCCACTCCAATGTGATAGTCCACTTTTCAATACCCTCACAGTTTCTCTCTCTCTCTCTATGTCTCGCTCTCTCTCTCTCTCTATGTCTCGCTCTCTCGCTCTCTCTCTCTATGTCTCGCTCTCTTTTCATTCTCCATCTCTCACCCACTGTTTGTCTGTTTTGTGTGTGTTGCACAAATCATTTGCATTTATATAGGCATAAATGGGCTAGCAGAGAATTTAGAAGGCACTGAGTATGTGTATGTATGTGTGTCCCTGAGTGCGCGTGCGCGCATGTGTGTGTGTGTGTGTGTGTTTTGTGTGTGTGTTTGGGGAGGGTATCATCATTGGGAGGGGGCAAGGGTCTTTGGCTGTCAGATCCATGAGATCATGCTGAGGGGAGTGGGGGGGGCTGGGCACACAGAGAGACAACAGACAAGCCTTATGCCATGTATTATCCCTGTGCCTTCGGCCCTATTTTCATATTCTTTTGTTGTGAGAGCTTGACGGGCTCCAATGAGCACCTGGCACCTTCATGCCAACCTCCCGGTCCATCTGATGACAGCGACACGCGAGGATGCTAACATGTATGTGTGAGGTAACTCTGAAACATAGGAACTAGATAGGAAGAGAGATTACTGCAAAGAGCCCGGGCCGTAAGAGGAACAATATAAAAGGTGTGCTCAGGTCCCAGGTATAGAGACATACATGCATCAAAGCTTTCAAGAATCATGTTCAAGTGTCCACACCACAACAAGTTACACGCGTGTCCCGCATTCCCGACACAAAGCGCACGAGACCAAACAAACTCTCCTGGAGAGCAAGCTCTGCTGCATTAGTTTGGGTCCATCACTGTGATCACAGCAGGCACAGGTAAGGTGATAGTTTGTGCTTACCTTCCTCAGCGACGTTATGCTGGAGAAACACACACAGAGCCAAGAAGACGATACTCCACATTTCCACAACAGAATGACATTAACGGGGAGAGAGAGAGAGAGAGAGAGAGAGAGAGAGAGAGAGAGAGAGAGAGAGAGAGAGGGGGAGAGAGGGTCAGGTGCGTGAGAGAGAGTGAGAGAGATAGAGAGAGTGTATGTGTCTGACAGAGAGAGGGGAGGGCTGGTTGAAGGGGGGGGGGGCGGAGTCTGTTTGCTCTGACAGAAAGAGAGAGAGAAAGAGAGAGAGATGTTTGCGGAGCACCGAGTAGAGAGAAGAGCAGACAGCAATATTGTGTCTTCCAGCACGTTGTGGTACAGGAAAGTATATAGAGAGAGATAGAGATAGATAGATAGAGATAGATAGATAGAGAGAGAGAGAGAGAGGGAAATTGATGGATGGATGGATGGATGGATGGACAGAAGAACGAGTTTGGCTACTATCTGAAGCGGCTGTCTAGACATGCAATGAACAACTTTACAGCGTGTATGGAAACTCTACTAAACAAATGAACGCAGCTTGCTTGACAAACCCACAAATATATGCTAATTGGAGAGAAACCACTGCATTTATGCTAAATATCGGAACGACCAGCGTGCCAACGTTCCTTATGCAATTTCCTCGACTTAGAGATATGTGTGTGTGGACGTTGTCCATGCCTTCATCACACCTACCCGATTATGTATGTTTGTTCGAGACACGCATCTTCTATCACTCACTGCATGCCCCTCCAGTCCAGACACGAGCCTATGTATTTTTTATACAGCCTTGCCAAGCACGTGTAGCCTATTTACCGTATACTGTATGTTCATTACTCTAGTTCAGCGCGCCTCTCGCTGGTCAGGACACAATACTACATTTTGTTGATATATTTTGCCCCAATTTACTGCATTGACTAAACTGTTTGAGGAAGCTAGCTGTCTGTTATTTACATGACACAATTAGCTGGCCCCGTTTCAGAGCAGCCTTTTACCTACCCAGGCACAGTGAAGGCACTGAACATCTATCAAATAGAAATAGAACACATGCATGCCCACACAAGGGCATGCATGCAAATATGGGAAATTCCACCAACAAAGATTTTAAGGCTGTTCTAAGCTTTGCGATTGTAGATTTGCCCTTACAGTTTTGCTGTTTCATGTACCCACATGAATGAATAAACAATGAAAACAGCTAGTGTATATGGGCGCTGTTTTCCCTGAAATAGCCTGTACAAATAAAAAATCACAAGCTACAAATATCAGAAAATCAAGACAAAAGGATATTAGTTCTATCAGAATTGCTATGTACATTTTGCTTTTATTTTGCTTGTAAGTTCCCATTTAGATAAGCAGTGAATTAAAATGTATCATTGCTAATAAAATTAATAACATTAATAATAATAATAATAATAATAGATTAAGATGCACTCTAGCTTTTGCTAAATTTTTCTTGCAAATAGTAAATTGTAGCATTTGGAACTCAACTGTACAGAGCAATGTACTTGACTCAGAGAAAGGAAACTGCCATTTTTATTGAAACAGTACAAAACATCTCTATTATATATATAGTTGTATGATCCATCTTTTCTCTTCTTTATATCCCTCAACTTTTATTTCCTTAAACATTTAATTTACTGTTTGAGTAGGCTAACTGCTATAAAACATTATACATTAAATACCTACAAAAATGAACTTTACATATTATTTAGTAGTACATTCAGGGTGCAAAGAAATGCATCATGTAACATTCATTATATATAATAGCCCTAAATAAAGAAGATATTCTTATTATGTACATTGAATTGTCTAATGCACTGACATTGCAAACTCCACATTCAATGTTAAGATCAAATGTTATAGCAATTGGGTTTTAGTGAAGATAGCAGACATGCTGACACAGACTTAAATCCATTACTGTACAACCATCTACAAAATCAATCAATATTACACCTTATTCACATACATCTTATAATAACAATAATAATAATAAAAATAGTGTTTTCATGTGACTTTCCAACACTGCCTTGTTGAAAACACATTCTTCAACACAGCACACTATACATGTTGACTTTTTTTAATTTCTTATAGATTATTGATTTTAAAGTGGAACCAGTGTAATCTTTTAATAATGTAATATTAAATACTGATAAAAAACATTAGAGAACTATTTGATCTATAATACTATAGCATTTGTAATCTTCTACCCTGTTTTAAGCCGGAGCTAGGGTAATGTCAAAGCATGTCAGCATTACAGCACACATTGTTATACACCTGACTAGCGGAGGTCAAGGTGAACAGTGTAAACACAGCTACAGTAATAGTTATAATTCCATAATGACCTAAACAAATGACTCTATGAACCTGAGAATAAACCTAAACTATGGTATGGCATTGTCCTCAAACAGACTGTACTGCTGTAGAAGACTTCATCAATACACAAGTCTTCTTCAGAGCTGAAACCACACGCAGGCCCTCTACCTCTGAGAGCAGGTGTGGTAGGTGCTGTTATGTCAACAGAGAGTTGACATAACGCCACCTTGAATACTATGTTGTATTAACATCTGCTCTGGGCCATGTTGTAACCTGGCCATAGAAAGTCAAAGGATTGCGGCCACCTCTGCCAATGTCTACCAGGCACCGCTGTTCGCCTCAGTCAAAGAATGTTGCCAAATAAACATGTTAAGGTCAGAACTGCTCTATCCCAAAACTGGCTTTTTCAACTTGACCTTAATATACAATTCCAAAACCCCATTATGCATAAAGGTACCTCAGGAGTTTAACATTGCTCGTATGGACTGTAGAGTATACTATCTTATTATCAGTACTACAGGCACTTCCATTTTAGCATTTTATAAGACATTAAATTACAATAAATTAATAAATACGATTAATAAAGATTATGATAAATCACAATCCTTAAAAAAAACACTGGAATAGCACAATGACTGGCACACAAGCACATTGCCCACAAGACACCCACTTTGTAAACTCAACGAACAGGTTCGAATGGTAATTGAATGGTAATATTTGTTCTGAAACCTGTTTCTCTGTCACAAACATTATTTTTTCTATGGGCCTATTTCTTTTGAGGAAGGTCCGCCAATGGGACTTTTTCTGTGGGTGAAATGGGAACAGGTGGCACTGCCATCCCCTCTGGGTCTGCCGACTGGGAGGGGTACCCCGCACCCGAAGCAAATCCCTGGGCGATGTCATCGAACGTCCGTCCCTTGGTCTCAGGTACGCGGAGGAAGGTGAAGATGAAGAAAAAGATTAGGAGGACCATGAAGATGATGAATACATACGGACCGCACAATTGCTGTGTGTTGGGAACAGAGAGAGAGAGATAAATTAGTTGATGGGTTGACAAGTTATTATTCTGAAAAAAGCCATCTGAGAATATTGGCAGGAAAGGCGTTAACCAGTCGTAAACACATTGGAAGCAGGCCTATGGTTTTGAGATAGAATACCTGCATCTTAGGGAAACCCAGGCCAACCAGGAAGTTTGCAGTCCAGTTGGAGAAACCAGACACAGCCATGGCAGCTGGCCGAGGGCCCTGGGAGAAGAGTTCCGCCACAATGAACCACGGGATAGGACCTGGGCCCATCTCGAAGCTGGCGACAAAGCCAAACACTGCCACTATGGCCAGGTAGCTTATAGATGGGGTGCTCTCCTAGAGAGAGGTGGAGTAAGTGAAAGAAGGGTTAAGTGGGGGCAAAACATCAGTTGAAATTACAAAGCTATGAACAGCAGGTGTTGCAGTGCTGAGGTGCGTTCAGAATTGGTGAACAGTGACGAACATATTTGCTTTGAACTTGAATTTTCGAACGATTTGTGTAAACATTACAAAAATATTAGGTTTAACCTGTCACCCTTCGTCCAGCTTCAGCGTGTTTGCCGAGAACTACTTCCGCAAACGTTTGCTTTTGTTTCGCAAACGTTCGCGACGAACACAATGCAAACAGAAAACTGTTTGCAAACGTTCGCTATGTTCGCCAAATCTGAACGCACCTCTGGTAAGCAATAGCACTCACCACCAAAGCGAGGGAAATGGTCATGACCAGGGCGCACACAGCCATTCCAGCCAATCCGGTCAAGTGCAAAGTCCTCCGCCCGGCCCTCTCAACCAGGAATAGCTGGGGAACACATTCAGAAGACTTTAATGTTAATTGTCAGGAGAAAATTAACATTACACTTCCCGTGTAGTGTGATATGTTGGGCAAGACGGCATACGTAAGACAGGAAAGAAACCTACAGAGACAACTGTGAAGACGGTGTTGACCACTCCAGCACCTATGGTGGCATAAATGGGTTGTGTGACCCCAGCAGTGGTGAATATACTTGTGGAATAGTAGAATACCTGAGAAGAGAAATAGACGGATTGGTTTAACCTCGCTTGTATAGTCCCTGTGAAATTTTAAAATTATTTCCGTATCCATATATACAGTATCTCACAAAAGTGAGTACACCCCTCACATATTTGCAAATATGTGAGCATATCTTTTCATGTGA